>NW_019167971.1:2471168-2563564 GCF_002303985.1 Durio zibethinus | reverse complement strand
CCGCCCTCCCAATCACCGGAACCCCCAATGTCGTCGGTTAGGTTCTCTGACGATGCTTCAGTGATTGGGCCCCGGGCGAAAAAAATGTGGCACCAGCACATGGCCAAGCCCAGCATGTGCACCATGACTCAAAATCAAACTTCGGCCAAGGCCTCGACCATCAATGGCATATGATGGCGTATGGTGATGGCACATGCATCAACCATCATCGGCACAGGTTGCCCTTTGGTACGGGCACTTGCCTCGACCACCATCGGCACAAGCTGGGCCCTGGTGGTTGCCTTGACCACCATCAGCACAAGATGGACCCTGGTGTGGGTGGTTGCATCAAACACCATTGACACATGCTAGGCCGTGGTGCGGACGGTTGCCTCAACCACCATCAGCATATGTCGAGCCTCGATCGACCCCCGAAACGAGCGTGCAAGCACCGAACCGACAGCTGCGGGTGGGATGCGTGAGTCGACCAAGGATCCCACTGCTGATCCCCCTCGGTTGTTGAACCAAACGCTGTCGATAGCCTCTGGCCCTTGGTTGGTCAAGATCGGGAATGCACTATGTATGCCTAAGTCAACCCATGATACGAGAGTGTGGGCGTTCAGTCCGCCTGAGAACCAGAATGCACAAGCTGAGGATCGGCCTAATCCCCCTCGTCATGTTGTTGATCCCGCTATGGGTCCCTCGATCCGATTGGGGCTTCGACAAGGAATGAACTTCGTATGCCTAAGTCAACCCATGAAACGAGCGTACGGGCGGTCAGCCGACCGGAGAGGTAGGATGCGCAAGTCGAGGATCGACTCGGTTCCCCTTTACGTGCTGCTGTCGATCCCGCTGCAGGTCCCTCGATCCGGTTGGGGCTTAGACTGGGAATGAACTCCATATGCCCAAGTCAACCCATGAAATGAGCATGGGGGTGCTGAGCCGGCCGAAGAGGCATAATGCGCAAGCCGGGGATCGACCCGATCCCTCTCAGCGTGCTGTCGATCCCGCTGCCACAACCCTCGGTCTGGCTGGGGCTTACACATGGAATGAACTTCGTACGCCTAAGCCAACCCGTGAAAACAGTGTACGAGCGCTCAACTGATCAGAGAGGCAGAATACGCAAGCCGGGGATCAATCCGATCCCCCTTGTGTGTTGTCGCAACCCTCGGTCTGATCTAATCTTAGACTAGAAATGAACTCTGTATGCTTAGATTGGGGATGAACCCCGTATGCCTAAGTCAACCGATGAAACGAGCGTGCGGGCGCTCAGTCGACCAAAGAGGCAGGATGGCAAGCCGAGGATCAACCCGATCCCCTCTGCGTGCTGTCGATCTCACTACAGGTCCTACTGTCACAACCCTTGGTCCGGTCTGATCTTATACTGGGAGCACACTATGAATGCTTAGACTGGGGATGAACTCCGTACGCCTAAGTCAACCCACGAAACGAGCGTGCGGGCGCTTAACAGGCTAGAGAGGCAGGATGCATAAGTTGGGAATCAACCCGATCCTCTCTGCATGCTGCCGATCCCACTGCAGGTCTACTACCGCAACCCTTGATCCGATCTGATCTTAGACTGGGAGCGTACTACGTATGCCTAAGTCAACCCACGAAACGAGCGTGTAGGCACTTAGTTGGTGGAGAGGCGGGATGCGCAAGCCGTGGATCGATCGAGTGATAGGTGGGTTCTGGCACATCTTCATATTTCTGCTATGCCAATGCCATTTTTATGGCTTGTAAATTCATACAATGGTGCCCTAAGCCTTCATGTGAAGTTTCGTGGCAAGACGACCCATTTTCTATTTTTCACGATTTTTGAAACTTTTTACGGTTCAGATTTTTTAAAATTTTTTTAGAAGGAGTTTTGGCCCCAAATTTGGTAGACATGATCCTTGTATTTTTGTTGGCATGCATAAATAAATTCAGCTAAAAACTCGAATTGGAGAAGATTTTGTGACCGTTTCAAAAAATTATCCCCATTTCAGACACTTTAATGGCTACTGGGAGCAAATCTATAAATTCTCAAATGCTCTTTAAGGGCGTGTGAGTTCTCAAGGTTTGATGAGGGATAGGGGGCCAATATAAGGGCCAAGTACTAGCACCCATCGGACATCATGTGTGCACACCCCCTGGCCCCCTAATCACCGGAACCCCCAATGCCGCCGGTTAGGTTCTCCGGGGATGCTCCGGTGATGGTGCCCTGAGCAAAAAATATCTGGCACCAGCACATGCCCAAGCCCAACATGTGCACCATGGCTCAAAATTGAACTTCGACCAAGGCCTCAACCATCAATGGCATAAGATGGCGCATGGTGATGGCACATGCATCGACCATCATCGGCACAGGCTGCCCTTTGGTACGGGCACTTGCCTCGACGCCATCGGCACAAGTTGGGCCCTGGTGCGGGCGGTTGCTTCGACCACCATCGGCACAAGATAGCCCCTAGTGTGGACGGTTGCATCGAACACCATCGGCACATGTTGGGTCCTGGTGCGAGCGGTTGCCTCGACCACCATCGACACATGTCGAGCCCCAGTCGACCCTCGAAACGAGCGTGTGAGCATCGAACTGACCGCTGGGGGCCGATGCACGAGCCGACCAGGGATCCCACTGTTGGTCTGCCTCAGTTGTTGCCCCAAACACCGTCGATAGCCTTTGGCCCTTGGTTGGTCGAGACCGAGAATGCACTACGTATGCCTAAGTCAACCCATGGAAAAAGCATGTGGGCACTCAACCGATTGGAGAGCCAGAATACGTAATCCGAGGATGGCCCGATCCCCCTCTACGTGTTGCCAATCCCGCTGTAGGTCCCTTGGTCTGGTTGGGGCTTAGATCGAGAATGAACTCTGTATGCCTAAGTCAACCCACGAAACGAGCGTACGGGTGCTCAGCCAACCGATAGGCAGGATGCGCAAGCTGAGGATCGACCCGGTCCCCCTCTACGTGCTGCTAACGATTCTGCTACCGATCTGATCTTAGACTGGGAATGAACTCCGTATGCTTAGATTGGGAATGAACTCTGTATGCCTAAGTCAACCCACGAAATGATCATGCGGGCGCTAAGCCGATCGGAGAGGCACAATGCGCAAGCGAGAGATCGGCCTAGTCCTCCTCTGCGTGCTGCCAGTCCCGCTACCACAACCCTCGATTTGGCTGGGGCTTAGACATGGAATAAACTCCGTATGCCTAAGCAAACCCACGAAATGAGCCTACGGGCACTTAGCCGATCGGAGAGGCAGAATACGCAAGCCGGGGAGCAGTTCGACCCCCCCTGCATGCTGCCGATCCTACTGCTGGTCCTGCTACCGCAACCCTCGGTCCGGTCTAATCTTAGACTGAGACTAAACTTCGTATGCTTAGACTAGGGATGAACTATATATGCCTAAGTCAACCCACGAAACGAGCGTGCGAGCGCTCAGCCGGCCAGAGAGATAAGATGCGTAAGTCGGGGATCGACCCGATCCCCGTTGCGTGCTGCCAATCTTAATGCGGGTCCTACTACCGTAACCCTCGATCTGATCTGATCTTAGACTAGGAGCGCACTACGTATGCCTATGTCAACCCACGAAAGCGTGCGGGCACTTAGCCGACCGGAGAGGCGGGATGCGCAAGCCGTGGATTGATCGAGTGGTAGGTGGGTTCTGGCACATCTTCATATTTCTACCATGCCAATGCCATTTTTATGGCTTGTAAATTCATACAATGCTCCCCTAAGCCTTCATGTGAAGTTTCGTGGCAAGACGACCCGTTTTCTATTTTTCATGATTTTTGAAACTTTTTACGGTTCGAGATTTTTTTAAATTTTTTTAGAAGGAGTTTTGGCCCCAAATTTAGTAGACGTGATCCTTGTATTTTTGTTGGTGCGCACAAACAAATTCAGCTCAAAACTCGAAGTGGAGAAGATTTTGTGACCGTTTGAAAAAAATGTCCCCATTTCAAACACTTTAATGGCTACTGGGAGCAAACCTATAAAATCTCAAATGCTCTTTCAAGGGGTGTGAGTTCTCGAGGTTTGATGAGAGATATGGGGCCAATATAAGGGCCAAGTACCAGCACCTATCGCACATCATGTGCGCACACCCCCCGGCCCCCCAATTGTCGGAACCCCAAATACCGCTGGTTAGGTTCTCCGATGATGCTTCGACGATGGTGCCCTAGGTGAAAAAAATGTGACACCAGCACATACTCGAGCCCAGCATGTCCACCGTGGCTCAAAATTTAACTTCAACCAAGGCCTCGACATCAAAGGCACATGATGGCGCATGGTGATGGCACATGCATCGACCATCATCGGCACAGGTTGCCCTTTGGTACTGGTACTTGCCTCGACTGCCATCGACACAAGCTGAGCCCTAGTGCGGTGATTGCCTTGATCACCATCGACACATGTCGGCCCTTGGTGTAGGCGATGGCCTCGACCACCATAGGCACAAGATGGCCCTTGGTGCGGGTGGTTCCATCGAACACCATTGGCACATGCTGGGCCATGGTGCAGGCGGTTGCCTCGACCACCATCGACACATGTCGAGCCCTGATCGGCCCCCAAAATGAGTGTGCGAGCATCGAATCGACCGCTGGGGATGAGATGCGTGAGCCGACCAAGGATCCCACTGCTGGTCCCCCTCGGTTGTTGCCCCAAACGTAATTGATAGCCTCTGGCCCTTAGTTCGTCGAGAGCGAGAATGCACTACGTATGCCTAAGTCAACCCATGAAATGAGCGTGTGGGCGCTCACCGGCCAGAGAGCTAGAATGCGTAAGCCGAGGATCAGCCTGATCCCTCTCTGCGTGCTGTCGATCCCGATGCGGGTCCTTCGATCCGGTTGGGGCTTAGACAGGGAATGAACTCCGTATGCCTTAGTCAACCCATGAAACGAGCGTACAAGCACTCAGTCGAACAGAGAGGTAGGATGCGCAAGTCGAGGATCAGCTCGGTCCCCCTCTGCGTGCTACTGCCAGTCCGATCTTAGACTGGGAATGAACTCTGTATGCCTAAGTCAACCTATGAAAAGAGCGTACAGGCGCTTAGCCGGTTGGAGAGGTATAATGGGCAAGCTGGGGATCAGCTCGGTCCCCCTCTGCGTGCTACCAATCCCACTGCCACAACCCTCGTTCCGACTGGGCTTTAGACATGGAACGAACTCCGTATGCCTAAGCCAACCCACGAAACGAGCTTGCGGGCGTTCAGCCGACCGGAGAGGTAGAATACGCAAGCTGGGGATCAGCCTGGTCCCCCCTGCATGCTGCCGATCCTGCTACCGCAACCCTCGGTTCGATCTGATCTTAGGCTGGAAATGAACTCTGTATGCTTAGACTGGGAATGAACTCTGTATGCCTAAGTCAACCCACGAAACGAGTGTTCGGGCGCTCAGCCAGCCAGAGAGGTAGGATGCGCAAGCCAGGGATCAACCCTATCCCCTATGCGTGCTGTCGATCCTACTGCGGGTCTTGCTACTGCAACCTTCGATCTAGTCCAATCTTAGACTGGGAGCACACTACGTATGCCTAAGTCAACCCACGAAACGAGCATGCTGGAACTTAGCCGGTCAGAGAGGTGGGATGTGCAAGCCGCAGATCGATCGAGTGGTAGGTGGGTTCAGGCACATCTTCATATTTCTACCGTGCCAATGCCATTTTTATGGCTTGTAAATTCATACAATGGTCCCCTAAGCCTTCATGTGAAGTTTCATGGCAAGATGACCCATTTTCTATTTTTACAGATTTTGAAACTTTTTACGGTTCGGGATTTTTTAAAAATTTTTTTGGAAGGAGTTTTGGCCCCAAATTTGGTAGACGTGATCCTTGTATTTTTGTTGGCACGCACAAACAAATTCTGCTAAAAACTTGAAGTGGAGAAGATTTTGTGACTGTTTGAAAAAAATGTCCCTATTTTAGACACTTTAATGGCTACTGGGAACAAACTTATAAAATCTCAAATGCTCTTTAAGGGGGTGTGAGTTCTTGAGGTTTGATGAGGGATAGGGGGCCAATATAAGGGCCAAGTACCAGCACATGTGCGTACACCCCCCGGCCCCCCAATCGTCGTAACCCCCAATGCCACCGGTTAGGTTCTCCGACGATGGTGCCCCGAGCGAAAAAAATGTGGCACCAAAACATGCTCGAGCCCAGCATGTGCTCCGTGGCTCAAAATCAAACTTTGGCCAAGGCCTTGACCATCAATGGCACATGATGGTGCATGGCGATGACGCATGATGATGGCGCATCGACCATCATCGGCACAGGCTACCCTTTGGTATGGGCACTTACCTCGACTGCCATCGACACAAGTTGGGCCCTGGTGCAAGCGGTTGCATCGAACACCATCGGCAGATGCTGTGTCATGGTACGGGCGGTTGCCTCGATAGTCATCGGCACATGCCGAGCCCCAGTTGGCCCTTGAAATGAGCGTTCGAGCGCTGAACTGACCGTTGGGGGCGGGATGCGTGAGCCGACCAAGGATCTCGCTACTGGTCCCCCTCGGTTGCTGCCTCGAACATCGTTGATAGCCTCTAGCCCTTGGTTGGTCGAGACCGGGAATGCACTACGCAAGGCTAAGTCAACCCATGAAACGAGTGTGCAGGTGCTCAACCAGTTGGAGAGCCAGAGTACGCAAGCTGAAGATTGACTTGGTCCCCCTCTGCATCCTGTCGATCCCACTATGGGTCCCTCGATCTGGTTAGGGTTTAGATCGAGAATGAACTTCATATGCCCAAGTCAACCCACGAAACGAGCGTGTAGGTGTCACGGGCTCCAACCTTAGACTCAGAAACCGTGCGACCTTAGGCTTGGAATCTCTTCCTTTATGCCTAAAACACAAGCGTGTGGGCACTAGAACAATAGGAAGGGCTGATTGCGCAAGTTAAAGAGAAATAGGATAAGAAGGTAGAATTCTAGAAATGCTCTTGTATTCACTGAAACAGAAGTGTTTGATGGTGTACAAATGAGGGTGGAGTAGCGCTCTATTTATAGTTGAGGCTTCAGCTACACTTAATGGCAATATCCCTAGAATAAAGGCTAAAATCAAGGGATTATACAGATTACAATCAATCAGGATGTGAACTCCTGATTTTTAGGGTCAACCAAATCTGCCAGGATGCTCCTACTAATCCTGCCTACTTCCAGAAGCTTTCTTTGCATGTCCAGCACCTTGGGCCCTTCTGGATGTGGTGCGGGCAGCTTGTATGCCAGGCCTTGGTCTCACGGGCTGGTCTGCAAGTTGGGTAGGTGTTTTGAACTCGTTTGCTAAGCTTTGCACCTAGATACCTGCCAGCACGCCTGGTCTGCGGGCCTTAACCTCCGGCTCACCTGCTGGTGCGCCTGATGTGCTTGGCACGCCCGCCCAGGGCATGACATTCTCCCTCACCTGATTACATAATGCCCTCGTTACGTCTTCTGCATGGTACTGCCTGATCTGGTCCTCGAACTGCCATAAGTCATCCGCTGGTTCCCAGCTCACCTCACTATCTGGAAGTCCCTTCCAGCACACCAAGTACTCTTACCTTGGCTGATAGTTCTTTCGTCTCACCTCTCGGTCAGCTATGATACTGTGGACCTCCTTCTCATATGAGGCCCTTGCTCCCAATGGCGCACGCTTTGACTCTGCCCATCCTGAATCTCCCTCATCCTTATGGAACGGCTTGAGCATGCTCACATGGAACATCGGGTGTACCCTCGGCTTGGGTGGCATATCCAATTTGTAGGCAACCTTGCCTACCCTCTTGACTACTCGGGAAGGTCCCTTATACCTCTGAACTAGGCCTTTGTGCATCCTCCTATGGCACACAATGGGATGCAGCTTCACTAACACCAAGTCTCCAACCTGGAACTACACGTCCTGCCTATTCTGGTCTGCCCACTTCTTCGACCTCTTGGTCACCTTGTGTAGAAAAACTCTGGCGAATGAGCACTTCTCCCTCTTGACAAACAGCTTGTGCGCCCACAACACCTTGAACACCTGTCTCAAGTGGTCTACATGCTCTCCCAAAGTCTGGCTGTAGATCACAATGTCATCCAAATAAACCACAATAAACCAATCAAGGAATGACTGAAGTACCTTATTCATAAAGGTGCAGAATGTTGCTGGGGCATTCGTGAGTCTGAAAGGCATCACCAAGAACTATTACGAACCATACCGAGTGACACATGCTGTCTTTGGCTCATCTCCCTCTGTGATCCTGTCTTGGTAGTAGCCCGACCTCAAATCCAGCTTGGTGAACCACTTTGTGCTCCCAAGTTGATCGAACAAGTCCGCAATGAGTGGGATGGGCTACTTGTTCTTGATGGTCAGCTTGTTCAAAGCCTGGTAGTCTACACACAGCCACAATGACCCATCATGCTTGCGTTGGAATAGAACCGGTGCACATAGGGTGCTTTCGATGGCCTTATAAAGCTAGCATCAACCAACTCCTTGAGCTGCTTCCTCAAATTCTCTAACTCTGGTGGAGACATTTGGTAAGGGGCTTTGGCTGGTGGCTTAGCCTTGGACACCAGCTCGATCTTGTGGTCCACCTCCCTCTTAGGTGGTAGCTTGCTAGGCAGCTTTGTGGGCATCACATCACTAAAGGTCTCCAGCACCTTTAGCACCTTCAAAGGTGACTCGGTCTTCTTCTCCCTTGGCTTATCATATTTCAGGGTTGCCAAGAAGGTGTCTTCTTGTCTGCTTACCGCTTTGGCAAATTGGATGGCTGACACCACCCGCGACCTAACTCTAGCCCCTCTCTTCAATGGCACTAGGCATTGGCACCGTTCATCCAAGATGCAAACACAATCGGCAAAAGGCACAAGGAAGGCGTCAATCCGAACAAGGAAATCCAACCCAATCACAAACTCATAGTCGTCAAGGGGTATTACCTTAATGGTCTCCTTGCCTTTCCAATCTCTAAGCTGTAACTCCACTCATACTACTCTAATGGCTGGAACTTCCTTGGAGTTCACCGTTTTAATTGTACCAGTCCCTTTCTGCACCTTTAGTCTGAGCTTTCGGGCTCCATCACCTGAAATAAAAAGATGTGAGGCACATGTGTCCACCAGTGCACTCACCTTCTGACCCATAACCATCAAATCCACAAACATCAAGCCCTTTGGCTTGTGACTCCCCTTACTCTGGACAGCATTGAGCACTAACGACCCAAGCTTTGCTACCCCTGACTCTGGCTCCTCGTCAGACTCCTTGTCTACAGCAGCCAGCTTGCCTTTCTGTGGGTAATTGTGCGCTATGTGGCTCCCTCCACATAGGTAGCATGCTAGTGGCTTTCGGTCCCCCTTCGCTTTCCACTTGCCTACTGGTGGCTTCTTCTCGCCATCCTTGGTTGAATGGTCTCGGTCTCCATCCTTGGACTCTCGGTCATGGTCCTTCCCCTTGGGCTTGGAAGACTCGAACTTGTTCAGAGGCTTGAACTCTATCAAGGCCTCAGCAGTAGTCATGGCTTTAGCCAAGTCATGAACTCCCCTCCTTTGTAGCTCATGCTTCAACCACGACTTTAGCCCATCCATGAAAGCAAATAACGCATCCTTCTCACCTAGATCCGAGATCTGTAACATCAGTTTAGAGAATTTTTGGACATACTCCCTTATGTCTCTTTGCTGGCTAAGCCGATGTAACTTTGCCCGCACCTCATCATCGGCATACTCTTGGTAAAATTGTTCTCTGAACTCTTTTTAGAACTCTGCCCAGGTTCCAATCTTGGCGCTCCCATGCCTGACATCATCACAACTGCACCACCACCACAATAAGGCTACATCAATGAGATACATAGCAGCGGTGCTTACCTTTTATCGCCTCGTCTTGCATGCCCATGGCCTGGAAGTACTGCTTCATACCCCAAAGGTAGTTGTCTACTTCTTTGGCCACCCTAGTCCCCTTGAACTCCTTAGGCTTAGGGACCTCCAATCTAGATTTGGACACTCCGGCAAACATGCCATTCCCAATGGCAGTCTTACAAGCAACGAACTCACTGGTAAGCTTTTCCATCCGCTGGTGCATGGCCTCCATGCCATCGCGCAAGGTCAGCACTTCAGCCTCCAAGGCCTTATTCTTCTAGGTGATCACGTCCATGCCTTTGTTGAGAGCAGCTTCCAGCTCACTTTGGATCTCCTCCCCCATGGAGTCTAGTGATGCAATGTGAGTTTCTACTTCTTCAAGCTTTTCCCTCATGTCGTCCATGGTCACTTCCACCTTGGCCAGCCTACCATCCATGGTAGACCAGATATCTCTAGAACTGGCTTTCTTGCCTCTTTCACGCCCATGTTCTTGGGCCTTTGGTTGTTGGCTAGCAACGTCACTTTGGGATGCCATCTCCTCAATCACGATCTAACCTGCACAACACAAACACGCAGAATCGAACTTGCTCTGATACCAACTATCATGGGCTCTGACCTTAGACTCAGAAACCGTATGGCTTTAGGCTTGGAATCTCTTCCTTTATGCCTAAAACATAAACGTGCGGGCACTAGAACAATAGGAAGGGCTGATTACGCAAGTTAAAGAGAAACAGGATAAGAAGGTAGAATTCTGGAAATGCTCTTGTATTCACTGAAACATAAGTGTTTGATGGTGTACAAATGAGGTTAGAGCAACCCTCTATTTATAGTTGAGGCTCCAGCTACACTTAATGGCAATATCCCTAGAATAAAAGCTAAAATCAAGGGATTATACAGATTACAATCAATCAGAATGCTAACTCTTGATTTTCAAGGTCAACTAAATCTGCCAGGATGATCCTGCTGATCCTGCCTACTTCCAAAAGCTTTCTTTGTGTGTCCAGCACCTTGGGCCCTTCTGGATGTGGTGCGGGCAGGTTGTATGCCAGGCCTTGGTCTCACGGGTTGGCCTGCAAGTTAGGCGGGCGTTCTGAACTCGTTTGCTAGGCTTTGCACATAGATACCCGCCAGCACGCCTGGTCTGCAGGCCTCAACCTCTAGCTCGCCTGCTGGTGCGCCTAATGTGCTTGGCACGCCCGCCCAAGGTGTGGCACAGGTGCTCAGCCAATCGAAGAGGTAGGATGCACAAGCTAAGGATCAGCCCGGTCTCTTTCTGCATGCTGCTATCGATCTCGCTGTCGATCCAAACTTAGATTGGGAATGAACTCCGTATGCTTAGACTGGGAATGAACTTCGTATGCCAAAGTCAACCCACAAAATGACCGTACGGGCGTTGAGCCAGTCGAAGAGGCATAATGCGTAAGTCAAGGATTGACCCGATCCCCTTCTGCGTCCTGTCAGTCCAGCTGCCACAACCCTTGGTTAGACTGGGGCTTAGACATGGAATGAACTCCTTATGCCTAAGCTCCACCACAAAATAAGCGTGCGGGTGCTCAGCCAATCGAAAAGGTAGAATGCGTAAGCCGAGGATCGGCCTGGTCCCTCCCTGCGTGATACCGATCCTACTGCTAGTCCTCTTACCGCAACCCTCGATCCGATCCGATCTTAGACTGGGAATGAACTCCGTATGCTTAGACTGGAGATGAACTCCGTATGCCTAAGTCAACCCATGAAACGAGAGTGCGGGTGCTCAGTCGGCCAGAGAGGTAGGATGCGCAAGCCGGAGATTGACCCGATTCCCTCTACGTGCTGTCGATCCTATTGCGGGTCCTGCTGTCGTAACCCTCAATCTGGTTCGATCTTAGACTGGGAGCGCACTACGTATGCCTAAGTCAACCCACGAAACGAGAGTGCAGGCACTTAGCCGGCCAGAGAGGCAGGATGCGTAAGCCGTGGATGGATCGAGTGGTAGGTGGGTTCAGGCACATCTTCATATTTCTACCGTGCCAATGCCATTTTTATGGCTTGTAATTTCATATAATGGTCCCTTAAGCCTTCATGTGAAGTTTCGTGGCAAGACGACCCATTTTTTATTTTTCACGATTTTGGAAACTTTTTACGGTTGAGGATTTTTTAAAATTTTTTTAGGTGTTTTGGCCCTAAATTTCGTAGACATGATCCTTGTATTTTTGTTCACATGCACAAAAATATTCAACTAAAAACTCGAAGTGGAGAAGATTTTGTGACCGTTTGAAAAAAATGTCCCCATTTCAGACAATTTAATGGCTACTGGGAGCAAACCTATAAAATCTCAAATGCTCTTTAAGGGGGTGTGAGTTCTCAAGGTTTGATGATGGATAGGGGGCCAATATAAGGGCCAAGTACCAGCACCCATCGCACATCATGTGCGCACACCCCCCGACCTCCCCAATCGTCGAAACCCCAATGCCGCCCGTTAGGTTCTTCGACGATGCTCCTACGATGGTGCCCCGGGCAAAAAAAATGTGGCACCAGCACATGCCCGAGCCCAGCATGTGCACCGTGGCTTAAAATCAAACTTTGACCAAGGCCTCGACCATCAATGGCACATTATGGCGCATGGTGATGGCACATGCATCGACCATTATCGGCATAGGTTGCCCTGTGGTATGGGCACTTGCCTCGACCGCCATCTGCACAAGCTGGGCCCTGGTGAGGGCGGTTGCCTTCATCACCATCGATAAATGTTGGCCCTTGGTGCAAGCGATTGCTGTAACAACCATCGGCATGAGATGGCCCCTGGTGCGAGCGGTTGCATCAAACACCATCAACACATGCTGGGCCGTGGTGCAGACGGTTGCCTCGACCACCATCGACACATGTCGAGCCCTGGTCGACCCCTGAAATGAGCGTGCTGGCATCGAACCAACTGCTAGGGGTGGGATGCATGAACCGACCAAGGATCTCGCTACTGGTCCCCTTCGGTTGTTACCCCAAATGCCGTCGATAGCCTCTGGCCCTCGGTTGGTCGATACCGAGAATGCATTAGTATGCCTAAGTCAACCCATGAAACAAGCGTGCGGGTGCTCAACTGGTCGAAAAGCTAGAATGGGTAAGCCAAGGATCAGCCCGATCCCCCTCTGCGTGCTGTCGATCCCGCTGTAGGTCCCTCGGTCCAGTTGGGGCTCAGACCAGGAATGAACTCCGTATGCCTAAGTCAACCCATGAAACGAGCGTGTGGGCGCTCAATCGATCGGAGAGGTAGGATGCATAAGCCGAAGATCAGCCCGATCCCCCTCTGCGTGCTGTTGCTGGTTCGATCTTAGACTGGGAATGAACTCCGTATGCTTAGACTGGGAATAAACTCCGTATGCCTAAGTCAACCCATGAAACGAGCGTGTGGGCACTATGCCGACCAAAGAGGCAGAACATACAAGCCGAGGATCGGCCCGGTACCCCCTGCTTGCTACCGATCCTGCTGTTGGTCCTGCTGCTGCATCCTTCAGTCCGATCCGATCATAGACTGGGAATGAACTCCGTATGCTTAGACTGGGGATGAACTCCGTATGCCTAAGTCAACCCACGAAACGAGAGTGCGGGTGCTCAGCCGGCCAGAGAGGCAGGATGCGTAAGCCAGGGATCGACCCAGTCCCCTCTGCGCGCTGTCGATCCCGTTACGGGTCCTACTACCATAACCCTTGGTCCAGTCCAATCTTAGACTGGGAGCACACTACGTATGCCTAAGTCAACCCATTAAATGAGCGTGCGGGCACTTAGCCAATCGGAGCCTAGCATGTGCCCCGTGGCTCAAAATCAAACTTCGGCCAAAGCCTCAACCATCAATGGCACATGATGGCGCATGGTGGTGGCACATGCATCAAACATCATCGGCACAGGCTACCCTTTGGTACGGGCACTTGCCTCGATCGCCATCGACACAAGCTTGGGCCTTGGTGGGGGCGGTTGCCTCAACCACCATCGGCACAAGATGGCCCTTGGTGCGGGCGATTGCGTCGAACACCATCGACACATGCTGGGCCATGGTGCGGGCGGTTGCCTTGACCACCATCGATACATGCTGAGCCTCGGTCGGGCCACAAAATGAGCATGCAAGCATCGAACAGACCGTTGGGGGCGGGATGCGTGAGCCACCCAAGGATCCCGTTGCTGGTACCCCTCGGTTGTTGCCCCAAATGCCGTCGATAGCTTCTGGCCCTTGGTTGGTTGAGACCAAGAATGCACTACGTATGGCTAAGTCAACCAATGAAATGAGCGTACAGGTGCTCAGTCAACCAAAGAGCCAGAATGCACAAGCCGGGGATCAACCTGGTCCCCCTCTACGTGCTGCCAGTCCCGCTGCCACAACCCTTAGTCCAGCTGGGGCTTAGACATGGAATGAACTCTGTATGCCTAAGCCAACCCACGAAACGAGCGTGTGGGCACTCAGCTGGCCGGAGAGGTAGAACGTGCAAGCCGGGGATCGGCCCGGTCCCCTCTGCTTGCTGCCGATCCTGCTGCTGCAACCTACGGTCCAGTCCGATCATAGACTGGGAATGAACTCCGTATGCTTAGACTGGGGATGAACTTCGTATGCCTAAGTCAACCCACGAAATGAGAGTGCTGGTGCTCAGCCGACCAGAGAGGCAGGATGCGTAAGCCAGGGGTCAACCCAGTCCCCTCTGCGTGCTGTCGATCCCACTACGGGTCCTACTACTGCAACCCTTGGTCCGGTCCGATCTTAGACTGGGAGCGCACTACGTATGCCTAAGTCAACCCATGAAATGAGCGTGCAGGCACTCAGCCAGTCGGAGAGCCAGAATGTGCAAGCTGAGGATTGGCCCAATCCCTTCCTGCGTGCTGTCGATCTTGCTGCTGGTCCTGCTGTCGTAACGCTCGGTCTGGTCCATCTTAGATTGGGAATGAACTCTGTATGCTTAGACTGGGGATGAACTCCGTATGCCTAAGTCAACCCACGAAACGAGAGTGCGGGTGCTCAGCCGACCAGAGAGGTAGGATGCGTAAGCCAGGGATCGACCCAGTCCCCTCTGCGCGCTGTCGATCCCGTTACGGGTCCTACTACCATAACCCTTGGTCCAGTCCAATCTTAGACTGGGAGCACACTACGTATGCCTAAGTCAACCCATTAAATGAGCGTGCGGGCACTTAGCCAATCGGAGCCTAGCATGTGCCCCGTGGCTCAAAATCAAACTTCGGCCAAAGCCTCAACCATCAATGGCACATGATGGCTCATGGTGATGGCACATGCATAAACCATCATTGGCACAGGCTGCCCTTTGGTACGGGCACTTGCCTCGATCGCCATCGGCACAAGCTGAGCCCTGGTGGGGGTGGTTGCCTCGACCACCATCGGCACAAGATAGCCCTCGATACGAGCGGTTGCATCGAACACCATCGACACATGCTGGGCCATGGTGCGGGCGGTTCCCTCGACCACCATCGGTACATGTCAAGCCTCGATCAGGCCCTGAAATGAGTGTGTCAGCACTGAACAGACCATTGAGGGCGGGGTGCGTGAGCCGCCCAAGTATCCCGTTGCTGGTCCCCCTCGATTGTTACCCCAAATGCCATCGATAGCTTCTGGCCCTTGGTTGGTCGAGACCAGGAATGCACTACGTATGGCTAAGTCAACCAATGAAATGAGCATGCAGGCACTCAGTTGGTCAGAGCGCCAGAATGCGCAAGTCGAGGATCGGCCTTGTCCCCCTCTGCGTGCTACCGATCTCACTACGGGTCCCTCGATCCAGTTGGGACTTAGACCAGGAATGAACTTTGTATGCCGAAGTCAACCCACGAAACGAGTGTGCGGGCGTTCAGTCGGTCGGAGAAGTAGGATGCGTAAGTCGAGGATCAACCCGGTCCCTCTCTGCGTGCTGCTGTCGATCCCGCTGTCGGTCTAATCTAAGACTGGGAATGAACTCCGTATGCTTAGACTAGAAATGAACTTCGTATGCCTAAGTCAACCCACGAAATGAACGTGCAGGCGCTGAGCCGGTCGGAGAGGCATAATGCACAAGCCGGGGATTGACCCAGTCCCTCCCTACATGCTGTCGATCCTACTGCTGGTCCTGCTGCCGCAACCCTCAGTTTGGTTCGATCTTAGACTGGGAAAAAACTCATATGCTTAGACTGGGGATGAACTCTGTATGCCTAAGTAAACCCACGAAACGAGCATGCAGGTGCTCAGTCGGCCAGAGAGGCAGGATGCATAAGCCAGGGATCGACCCGATCCACTTTACGTGCTCTCGATCCCGCTACGGCTCCTGCTGTGGCAACCCTCGTCTGGTTCGATCATAGACTGGGAGCGCACTACGTATGCCTAAGTTAACCCACGAAATGAGCGTGCGGGCACTTAGCCGACCGAAAAGGCGGGATGCGCAAGCCGTGGATCGATCGAGTGGTAGGTAGGTTCAGGCACATCTTCATATTTCTGCCATGCCAATGCCATTTTTATGGCTTGCAAATTCATACAATGGTCCCCTAAGCCTTCATGTGAAGTTTCGTGGCAAGACGACCCGTTTTCTATTTTTCACGATTTTCAAAACTTTTTTGCGGTTCTGGATTTTTTAAAATTTTTTTAGGAGTTTTGGCCCCAAATTTGGTAGACGTGATCCTTGTATTTTTGTTGGCACGCACAAACAAATTCAGCTAAAAACTCGAAGTGGAGTAGATTTTGGGACCGTTTGAAAAAAATGTCCCTATTTCAGACACTTTAATGGCTGTAGGAGTAAACCCATAAAATCTCAAATGCTCTTTAAGGGGGTGTGAGTTCTCAAGGTTTGATGAGGGATAGGGGGCCAATATAAGGGCCAAGTACCAGCACCCATCGCACATCATGTGCGCACACCCCTCGGCCCCCCCAATCACCGGAACCCCTAATACCGCCGGTTAGGTTCTCCGGTGATGGTGCCCCAGGTGAAAAAATGGGGCACCAGCACATGGCCAAGCCCAGCATGTGCACCGTGGCTCAAAATTAAACTTCGACCAAGGCCTCGACCATCAATGGCACATGAGGGCGCATGGTGATGGCACATGCATCGACTATCATCAGCACAGGCTGCCCTTTGGTACGGGCACTTGCCTCGACCGCCATTAGCACAAGCTAGGCCCTTGTGCAGGCGGTTGCCTTGACCACCATCGGCATAAGATGGCCCTTGGTGCGAGCGGTATCGAACACCATCAGCACATGCTGGGTCGTGATACGGGCGATTGTCTCGACCAGCATCGGCACATGTCGAGCCTCGATCGGCCCCTGAAATGAGCGTGCGAGCACCGAAACGACCGCTGGGGGTGGGATGCACGAGCCAACCAAGGATCCTACTGATGGTCCCCTATAGTTGTTGCCCCAAACGCCGTCGATAGCCTCTGGCCCTTGGTTGGTCGAGACCGGGAATGCACTACGTATGCCTAAGTCAACCCATGAAATGAGCGTGCAGGCACTCAGCCAGTCGGAGAGCCAGAATGTGCAAGCTGAGGATTGGCCCAATCCCTTCCTGCGTGCTGTCGATCTTGCTGCTGGTCCTGCTGTCGTAACGCTCGGTCTGGTCCATCTTAGATTGGGAATGAACTCTGTATGCTTAGACTGGGGATGAACTCCGTATGCCTAAGTCAACCCACGAAACGAGCGTGTGGGCGCTCAACTGTCCAGAGAGGTAGGATGCATCGACCATCATCGGCACAGGTTGCCCTTTGGTACAGGCACTTGCCTCGACCACCATCGGCACAAGCTGTGCCCTTGTGCAGGCGGTTACCTCGACCACCATCGGCATAAGATGGCCCCTGGTGCTGGCGGTATCGAACACCATCGGCACATGCTGGGCTGTGATACGGGCAGTTGTCTCAACCAGCATCGGCACATGTCGAGCCTCGGTCGGCCCTGAAATGAGCGTGCGAGAACCGAAACGACCGCTGGGGGCGGGATGCACGAGCCGACCAAGGATCCTGCTGCTGGTCCCCCACGGTTGTTACCCCAAACGCCATCGATAGCCTCTGGCCCTTGGTTGGTCAAGACCGAGAATGCACTACGTATGCCTAAGTCAACCCATGAAATGAGCATGCATGCGCTCATCCAGTCAGAGAGCCAGAATGTGCAAGTTGAGGATTGGCCCAGTCCCTTCCTGCGTGCTGTCGATCTTGCTACTGGTCCTGCTGTCGTAACCCTTGGTCCGATCCATCTTAGACTGGGAATGAACTCCGTATGCTTAGACTGGAGATGAACTTCGTATGCCTAAGTCAACCCACGAAACGAGCGTGCGGGCGCTCAACCGTCCAGAGAGGTAGGATGCATCGACCATCATCGACACAGGTTGTCCTTTGCTACGGGCACTTGCCTCGACCGCCATCGACACAAGCTGGGCCCTAGTGTGGGTGGTTGCCTTGACCACCATCGACATAAGATGGCCCCTGGTGTGGGCGGTTGCATCGAACACCATCGGCACATGCTGGGCTGTGGTGCGGGCGGTTACCCCGACCAAGGATTTCACTGCTGGTCCCCCTCGATTGTTGCCCCAAATGCCGTCGGTAGCCTCTGGCCCTTGGTTGGTCAAGACCGGGAATGCACTACATATGGCTAAGTCAACCCATGAAACGAGCGTGCAGGTGCTCAATCGGTCGGAGAGCTAGAATGCGCAAGCCGAGGATCGACCCAATCCCTCTCTGCGTGCTACCGAGCTCGCTATGGGTCCCTTGGTCTGATTGGGGCTTCGACCAAAAATGACCTCCGTATGCCTAAGTCAACCCACGAAATGAGCGTGTGGGTGCTCAGCCGGCCAGAGAGGCAGGATGCGCAAGTCGAGGATCAGCTCGATCCCCCTCTGTGTGCTACTGCCGATCTCGCTGTCAGTCTGATCTTAGATTGGGAATGAACTCCGTATGCTTAGACTGGGAATGAACTCCGTATGTCGAAGTGAAACCACGAAACAAACGTGCAGGCACTGAGCTGGCCGAGAGGCATAATGCACAAGTTGGGGATCGGCCCGATCCCCCTCTACATGCTACCGATCTCACTGCCACAACCCTCGGTCCGACTGGGGCTTAGACATGGAATGAACTCCGTATGCCTAAGCCAACCCATGAAATGAGCTTGCGAGCGTTCAGCTGGTTGGAGAGGCAGAATGCGCAAGCCGAGGATCGACCTGATCCCCCTTGTGTGCTACTGATCCTGCTACTGGTCCTGCTGCCACAACCTTCGATTCGGTTCGATCTTAGACTGGGACTGAACTTCATACGCTTAGACTGGGGATGAACTCCGTATGCCTAAGTCAACCCACGAAACGAGCGTGCGGGCGTTCAGCCGGCCAGAGAGGGAGGATACGTAAGCCGGGGATCGACCTGATCCCCTCTGCGTGCTGTCCATCCCGCTGCAGGTCTTGCTACCACAACCGTCAGTCTGGTCTGATCTTAGATTGGGAGCACACTACGTATGCCTTAGTCAACCCACAAAACGAGCATGCGGGCACTTAACTAGCCGGAGAGGCGGGATGCGTAAGCCGTGGTTCGATCGAGTGGTAGGTAGGTTCAGGCACATCTTCATATTTTTGCCATGCCAATGCCATTTTTATGGCTTGCAAATTCATACAATGGTCCCCTAAGCCTTCATATGAAGTTTCGTGGCAAGACGACCCGTTTTCTATTTTTCACGATTTTCAAAACTTTTTTACGGTTTTGGATTTTTTAAAATTTTTTTAGAAGGAGTTTTGGCCCCAAATTTGGTAGACGTGATCCTTGTATTTTTGTTGGCACGCACAAACAAATTCAGCTAAAAACTCAAAGTGGAGAAGATTTTGTGATCGTTTGAAAAAAATGTCACCATTTCAGACACTTTAATGGCTACTGGGAGCAAACCTATAAAATCTCAAATGCTCTTTAAGGCGGTGTGAGTTCTCGAGGTTTGATGAGGGATAGGGGGCCAATATAAGGGCCAAGTACCAGCACCCATCGCACATCATGTGCGCACACCTCCCGGCCCCCCCAATCACCGTAACCCCTAATGCCACCGATTAGGTTCTCCGGTGATGGTGCCCCGGGTGAAAAAAATGTGGCACCAGCACATGCCTGAGCCTAACATGTGCTTCATGGCTCAAAATTGAACTTTCGGCCAAGGCCTCGACCATCAATGGCACATGATGGCGCATGGTGATGGCGCATGATGATGGCACATCGACTATCATCGGCACAGGCTGCCCTTTGGTATGGGCACTTGCCTCGATCGCTATCGGCACAAGTTGGGCCCTAGTGCAGGCGGTTGCCTCGACCACCATCGGTACAAGATGGTCCTTGGTGCAAGCGATTGCATCGAACACCTTCGACAGATGCTGGGTCGTGGTACGGGCAGTTGCCTCGACAGCCATTGGCACATGCCGAGCCCCGGTTGGCCCCTAAAACGAGCGTGAGTTCTCGAGGTTTGATGAGAGATAAGGGGCCAATATAAGGGCCAAGTACCAGCACCCATCGCACATCATGTGCGCACACCCCCCGGCCCTCCCAATCATCGAAACCCCCAATGTCGCTGGTTAGGTTCTCTGATGATGCTCCGATGATGCTTCGGCGATAGTGCCTCGGGTGAAAAAAATGTGGCACCAGAACATGCCCGAGCCCAACATGTGCACCGTGGCTCACAATCAAACTTCGGCCAAGGCCCCGACCATCAATGGCACATGATGGCACATGGTGATGGCACATGCATCGCCCATCGTCTGCATAGGCTATCTTTTGGTATAGGCACCTACCTTGACCGCCATCGGCACAAGCTGGGCCCTGGTGCGAGCGGTTGCCTCGACCACCATCGACATAAGATGGCCTCTGGTACGGGCGGTTGCATCGAACAGTATTGGCACATGCTGGGTAGTGGTGTCGACGGTTGCCTCGACTAATATCGGCACATGCCGAGCCCCTGTCGACCCTCGAAATGAGCGTGCGAGCATCGAACCGACCGCTGGGGGTGGGAAGCGTGAGTCAACCAAGGATTTCACAGTTGGTCCCCCTCGGTTGTTGCCCCAAACGCTGTCGATAGCCTCTGGCCCTTGGTTGGTCGAGATCGAGAATGCACAACGTATGCCTAATTCAACCTATGAAACGAGCGTACGGGCGCTCAACTACCGGAGAGCCAGAATGCGTAAGTCGAGGATCGACTTGGTCCCCCACTGCGTGCTATCGATCCTGTTGTGGGTCCCTCGATCCTGTTGCGGCTTAGATCGGGAATGAACTCCATATGCCTAAGTCAACCCATAAAACGAGTGCGGGGGCACTCAACTGGCCAGAAAGGCAGGATGCGCAAGTCGAGGATTGGCCCGGTTCTCCTCTGCGTGTTGCTGTTGATCCCGTTACCGATCCGATCTTAGATTGGGAATGAACTCCGTATGCTTAGATTGGGAGTGAACTCCGTATGCCTAAGTCAGCCCACGAAACGAGCGTGCGGGCACTGAGCCAGCTGGAAAGGCATAATGCACAAGCCGGGGATCAACCCGATCCCCCTCTGCGTGCTGTCGGTCCCGCTATCACAACCCTCGGTTCTGCTAGGGCTTAGACATGGAATGAACTTCATATGCCTAAGCCAACCCATGGAACGAGCATGCGGGCGCTCAGTCAGTCGGAGAGGTAGAATGCGCAAGTCGGGGATCGGCCCGATCCCCCCCTGCGTGCTATCGATCTTGCTGCTGGTCCTACTGTCGCAACCCTCGATCTGGTCCAATCTTAGACTGGGAATGAACTTCGTATGCTTAGACTGGAGATGAACTCCGTATGCCTAAGTCAACCCACGAAATGAGCGTGAGGATGCTCAGTCGGCCAAAGAGGCAGGATATGTAAGCCGGGGATCGAACCAGTTCCCTCTGCATGCTGTCGATCTCACTACGGGTCCTACTATCACAAACCTCGATCTGATCTGATCTTAGACTGGGAGCGCACTAGTATGCCTAAGTCAACCCATGAAACGAGTGTGCAAGCACTTAGCCGGCCGGAGAGGCGGGATGCGCAAGCCGTGGATCGATCGAGTGATAGGTGGGTTTAGGGACATCTTCATATTTCTGCCATGCCAATGCCATTTTTATGGCTTGTAAATTCATACAATGGTCCCCTAAGCCTTCATGTGAAGTTTCATGGCAAGACAACCCATTTTCTATTTTTCACGATTTTCGAAACTTTTTACTGTTCGAGATTTTTTAAAATTTTTTTAGAAGGAATTTTGGCCCCAAATTTGGTAGATGTGATCCTTGTATTTTTTTTGGCATACACAAAACAATTCAGCAAAAAACTCAAAGTGCAAAAGATTTTGTGATCATTTGAAAAAAATGTCCCCATTCCAGACACTTTAATGGCTACTGGGAGCAAACCTATAAACTCTCAAATGCTCTTTAAGGGGGTGTGAGTTCTCAAGGTTTGATGAGGGATAGGGGGCCAATATAAGGGCCAAGTACCAGCAGCCATCGCACATAATGTGCGCACACCCCCCGGCCTTCCAATCGCCAGAACCCCCAATGCCACCGGTTACGTTCTCTGGTGATTCTTTGGCAATGGTGCCTCGGGCGAAAAAAATGTGGCACCAGTACATGCCCGAGCCCAGCATGTGCACCATGGCTCAAAATCAAAATTTGAATAAGGCAGCGACCATCAATGGCACATGATGGCGCATGGTGATGGCACATGCATCAACCATCATTGGCACAGGCTGCCCTTTGGTATGGGCACTTGCCTCGATCGCCATCGGCACAAGCTGGGCCCTGGTGTGGGTGGTTGCCTCGATCACCATCGGCACATGCGACCCTTGGTAAGGGTGATTGCCTCGACCACCATCGGCACAAGATGGCGCCTGGTGTAGGCGGTTGCATCAAACACCATCAGCACATGCTGGGCCATGGTGTGGGCGATTGCCTCGACCACCATCGACACATGCCGAGCCCACCACTGGGGGGGGGATACGTGAGCCGACTAAAGGTGCCGTTGCTGGTCCCCCTCGGTTGTTGCCCCAAATGCCGTCGATAGCCTCTGGCCCTTGGTTGGTCGAGAGCAGGAATGCACTACGTATGCCTAAGTTAACCCATAAAACGAGCGTGCGGGTGCTCAACCGACCGGAGAGCCAGAATGCGCAAGCCAAGGATCGACCCGATCCTCCTTTGCATGATGTTGATCCCGTTGTAGGTCCTTCGATCTGGTTGGGGCTTAGACCGAGAATGAACTCCGTATGCCTAAGTCAACCCATGAAATGAGTGTACGGGCGCTCAGTCGATCAGAGAGGCAGGATCGGCCCGGTCCCCCTCTGTGTGCTTCTACTGGTCCGATCTTAGACTGGGAATTAACGTCTTATGCCTATGTCAACCCATGAAACGAGCGTGCGGGTGCTGAGCGCAAGCCAGGGATCGACCCGGTCCCCCTCTGCCTGCTGTCGGTCCGACTGCCACAACCCTTGGTCCGGTTGGGGCTTGGACATGGAATGAACTCCGTATGCCTAAGCCAACCCATGAAATGAGCCTGCGGGTGCTCAGTCGGCCAGAGAGGCAGAATGCACAAGTCGGGGATTGACCCAATCCCCCCTACGTGCTACCGATCCTGCTACTGGTCCTGCTGCCATAACCCTCGATCCGGTCTGATCTTAGATTGGGAATGAACTTCGTATGCTTACACTGGAGATGAACTCCGTATGCCTAAGTCAACCCATGAAACGGGCGTGCGGGGGCTCAACCGGCCAAAGAGGCAGGATGCGTAAGCCGAGGATCGACCTAGTCCCCTCTGCGTGCTGCCAATCTAGCTGCGAGTCCTGCTACAACAACCCTCGGTCCAGTCCGATCTTAGGCTGGTAGCACACTACATATGCCTAAGTCAACCCACGAAACGAGCGTTGGGGAACTTAACCGGCCGGAGAGGCGGGCTGCGCAAGCCGTGGATCGATTAAGTGATAGGTGGGTTCAGGCACATCTTGAAATTTCTGCCGTGCCAAAGCCATTTCTATGGTTGTAAATTCATACAATGGTCCCCTAAGCCTTCATGTGAAGTTTCGTGGCAAGACAACCCGTTTTCTATTTTTCACGATTTTTGAAACTTTTTGTAGTTCGGGATTTTTTAAAATTCTTTTAGAAGGAGTTTTGGCCTCAAATTTGGTAGACATGATCTTTGTATTTATTTTGGCACGCACAAACAAATTCAACTAAAAACTCGAAGTGGAGAAGATTTTGTGACCGTTTGAAAAAAATGTCCCCATTTCAGACACTTTAATGGCTACTGGGAGCAAACCTATAAAATCTCAAATGCTCTTTAAGGGGTGTGAATTCTCGAGGTTTGATGAGGGATAGGGGTCAATATAAGGGCCAAGTACCAGCATCCATCGCACATCATGTGTGCACACCCCCCGGCCCCCTAATTGTCGGAACCCCCAATGCCATCGGTTAGGTTCTCCGACGATGCTCCGGCAATGGTGCCCCGGGCAAAAAAAATGTGGCACCAGCACATGCTCGAGCCTAGCATGTGCACCGTGGCTCAAAATCAAACTTCGACTAAGTCCTCAACCATCAATGGCACATGATGGTGCATGGTTATGGCACATGCATCAACCATTATCGGTACAGGCTGCCCTTTGGTACGGGGACTTGCCTCAACTGCCATCGGTGCGCGTGGTTGCCTCGATCACCATCGGCACAAGCCAGTCCTCGGTGCGAGCAATTTCTTCGACCACCATCGGCACAAGATGGCCCCTGGTGCGGGCGTTTGCATTGCACACCTTCGGCACATGCTGGGCCGTGGTGCGAGCGGTTGCCTCGACCACCATCGGCACATGTCAGCCCCGGTCGGCCCCTAAAATGAGTGTGTAGGCACCGAACTGACCGCTAGGGGTAGGATACACAAGTTGACCAAGGATCCGCTGCTGGTCCCCCTTGGTTGTTGCCCCAAACGTCATCGATAGCCGTTGGCCCTTGGTTGGTCGAGACCGAGAATGCACTACGTATGCCTATGTCAACCCTTGAAACGAGCGTGCGGGCGCTCAGTCGACCGGAGAGCTAAAATACGCACGCTGAGGATCGACTCAGTCCCCCTCTACGTGCTGCTGCCGATCCGATCTTAGACTAGGAATGAACTCTGTATGCCTAGACTGGGAATGAACTCCGTATGCCTAAGTCAACCCACGAAATGAGCGTGTGCGCGCTGAGCTAGCCGGAGAGGCATAATGCGCAAGCTGGGGATCGGGTTGGTCCCTCTATGCGTGCTGCCAGTCCTGCTACCATAACCCTCAGTCCGGCTGGGGCTTAGACGTGGAAGGAACTCCGTACGCCTAAGCCAACCCACAAAACAAGCGTGCGGGTGCTCAGTCGGTCGGAGAGGCAGAATGCGGAAGTCGAGGATTGGCCCGGTCCCTCTCTACGTGCTACCGATCTTGCTGTTGGTCCTAATGTCGCAACCCTCGATCCGGTCCGATCTTAGACTAGGAATGAACTCCGTATGCTTAGACTGGGGATGAACTCCGTATGCCTAAGTCAACCCATGAAACAAACGTGCAGGTGTTCAACCGGCCAGAGAGGCAGGATACGCAAGTTGGGGATTCACCCGGTCCCCTCTGCGTGCTGTCAATCCTGCTGCAGGTCCTACTACCACAACCCTCGGTCTGATACGTTCTTATACTGGGAGCGCACTACGTATGCCTAAGTCAACCCATTAAACAAGCGTGCGGGCACTTAGTCGATCGGAGTGGCGGGATGCGTAAGCCGTGGATCGATCGAGTGGTAGGTGGGTTCAGGCACATCTTCCTATTTTTGCCCTGCCAATGCCATTTTTATGGCTTGTAAATTCATACAATGGTCCTCTAAGCCTTCATGTGAAGTTTCAAGGCAAGACGACCCATTTTCTATTTTTCATGATTTTTGAAACTTTTTACGGTTCGAGATTTTTTAAAATTTTTTTAGAAGGAGTTTTAGCCCAAGTTTGGTAGACGAGATCCTTGTATTTTTGTTGGCATGCACAAACAAATTCAGCTAAAAACTCGAAGTGGAGAAGATTTTGTGACCGTTTGAAAAAAATGTCCCTATTTCAGACACTTTAATGGCTACTGGGAGCAAACCTATAAAATCTCAAATGCTCTTTAAGGGGGAGTGAGTTCTCGAGGTTTGATGAGGGATAGTGGGCCAATATAAGGGCCAAGTGCCAGCACCCATCGCACATATGTGCGCACACCCCCCGGCCCCCAAATTGTCGGAACCCCTAATGCCGCTGGTTAGGTTCTCTGATGATGCTCCGACGATGGTGTCCCGGGAGAAAAAAATGTGGCACCAGCACATGGGCAAGCCTAGCATGTGCACCGTGGCTCAAAATTGAACTTCGGCCAAGGCCTCGACCAACAATGGCACATGATGGCGCATGGTGATGGCACATACATCGACCATCATTGGCACAGGCTGCCTTTTGGTACGGGCACTTACCTTGACCGCCATTGTTACAAGCTGGGTCTTGGTGCGGGTGGTTGTCTTGACCACCATTGGCATAAGATGGCCCCTAGTGCGGGCGGTTGCACCGAACACCATCGGCACATGCTGGGTCGCGGTGAGGGCGATTTCCTCAACCACCATCGATCCGTTCTGATCTTAGACTCCGTACGCTTAGACTGGGAATGAACTCTGTATGCCTAAGTCAACCCATAAAATGAGCATGTGGGTGCTGAGCCGACCGGAGAGGCATCTCTTCGTGCTGTCGGTCCCACTGCCACAACCCTCTGTCCAGCTGGGGCTTAGACATGGAATGAACTCCGTATGCCTAAGCCAACCCACGAAACGAACTGGTCGGAGAGGCAGAATGCGTAAGCTGGGAATCATCTTGGTCCCCCCTGCATGCTGTCGATCCTGCTGCTGGTCCTACTGTCGGTCCTACTACCGCAACCCTCGGTCCGGTCTGATCTTAGACTCCGTATGCCTAAGTCAACCCACGAAATGAGCGTGCGGGCGCTCAGTCAACCAGAAAGGTAGGATACGTAAGCCGAGGATTGGCTCGATCCCCCTCTGCGTGCTACTGTTAGTTTGATCTTAGACTGGGAATGAACTCCGTATGCTTAGACTGGGGATGAACTCTGTATGCCTCAGTCAACCCATGAAATGAACGTGCGGGTGCTCAGCCGGCTAGAGATGTAAGATACATAAGCCAGGGATCGACCCAGTCCCCTCTGCGTGCTACCGATCTCGCTGCGGGTCATGCTACCGTAACCCTCAGTCCGGTTCGATCTTAGACTGGGAGTGCACTACGTATGCCTAAGTCAACCTACAAAATGAACGTGTGGTCACTTAGCTGATCGAAGAGGCAGGATGCACAAGCCGTGGATCGATCGAGTGGTAGGTAGGTTCAGGCACATCTTCATATTTCTGCCGTACCAATGCCATTTTTATGGCTTGTAAATTCGTGCAATGGTCCCCTAAGCCTTCATGTGAAGTTTCGTGGCAAGACGACCCATTTTCTATTTTTTATGATTTTTGAAACGATTTTTAAAATTTTTTTAGGAGTTTTGGCCCCAAATTTGGTAGACGTGATCCTTGTATTTTTGTTGGCACGCACAAACAAATTCAGCTAAAAACTCGAAGTGGAGAAGATTTTGTGACCGTTTGAAAAAAATGTCCCCATTTCAGACATTTTAATGGCTACTGGGAGCAAACCTATAAAATCTCAAATGCTCTTTAAGGGGGTGTGAGTTCTCGAGATTTGATGAGGGATAGGGGGCCAATATAAGGGCCAAGTACCAGCACCCATTGCACATCATGTGCGCACACCCCCCGGCCCCCCAATTGTCGGAGCCCTCAATGCCGTCGGTTAGGTTCTCCGATGATGCTCCGACGATGCTCCGACGATGGTGCCTCGGGCCAAAAAAATGTGGCACCAGTACATGCCCGAGTCCAGCATGTGCACTGTGGCTAAAAATCAAACTTCGACCAAGGCCTCAACCATCAATGGCACATGATGGCGCATGGTGATGCCACATGCATCGACCATCATCGGCACAGGCTGCCCATTGGTGCGGGCACTTGCCTTGATCGCCATCGGCATAAGCTGGGTCTTGGTGCGGGTGGTTGCCCAACCCCTATCGGCATAAGATGGCCCTTGGTGCAGGCAGTTGCATTGAACACCATCGGCACATGTTGGGCCATGGTGCGGGTGGTTGCCTCGACCACCATCGGCACATGTCGAGCATCGAACTGACTGCTGGGGGTAGGATGCGTGAGCCTACCAAGGATCCCACTACTTGTCCCCCTCGGTTGTTACCCCAAACATCGTCGATAGCCTCTGGCCCTTGGTTGGTCGAGATCGAGAATGCACTACGTATGCCTAAGTCAACCCATGAAACAAGCGTGCAGGCACTCAGTCGGTCAGAGAGCCAGAATGCGCAAGCTGAGGATCAGCTTGATCCCCCTCTGTGTGCTGTTGATCCCGCTACAGGTCCCTCGGTCTGGTTAGGGCTTAGATTGGGAATGAACTCAGTATGCCTAAGCCAACCCACGAAATGAGTGTGCGGGCACTCAGCCGATCGAAGAGGCAGAATGTGCAAGCCAAGGATCGGCTCGATCCCCTCTTGCATGCTGTCGATCGTGCTGCTAGTCCTGCTACCGTAACCCTCGGTCTGATCTGATCTTAGACTGAGAATGAACTTCGTATGCTTAGACTGGGGATGAACTCCGTATGCCTAAGTCAACCCACGAAACGAGCGTACGGGCATTCAACAGGCCAACAAGGCATAATGTGCAAGTCAGGGATCGGCTCGATCCCTTTCTGCGTGCTGTCAGTCCCGTTTCCATAACCCTCAGTCCAGCTAGGGCTTAGACATGGAATGAAATCCGTATGCCTAAGCCAACCCACGAAACGAGCGTGTGAGGGCTCAGTCGACCGAAGAGGCAGAATGCACAAGCCAGGGATTGGCCCGATCCCTCCCTGCGTGTTATTGATCTGCTAGTCCTGCTACCGTAACCCTCAGTCCGGTCTGATCTTAGACTGGGAATGAACTCCGTATGCTTAGACTGGGGATGAACTCCGTATGCCTAAGTCAACCCATGAAACGAGCGTACGGGCGTTCAGTCGGCCAGAGAGGCAGGATGCGCAAGCCGGGGATCGACTCGATCCTCTCTGCGTGCTGCCGATCCCACTGTGGGTCTTGCTGCCACAACCCTCGGTCTAGCCCAATCTTAGACTGGGAGCGCACTACGTATGCCTAAGTCAACCCATGAAACGAGCATGCGGGCACTTAGCCGATCGGAGAGGCGGGATGTGCAAGTCATGGATCGATCGAGTGGTTGGTGGGTTTAGGCACATCTTCATATTTCTGCCATGCCAATGCCAGTTTTGTGGCTTGTAAATTCATACAATTGTCCCCTAAGCCTTCATGTGAAGTTTCATGGCAAGACAACCAGTTTTCTATTTTTCATGATTTTTGAAACTTTTTACGATTCAGGATTTTTTAAAATTTGTTTAGAAAGAGTTTTGGCCCCAAATTTGGTAGGCGTGATCCTTTTATTTTTGTTGGCACGCACAAACAAATTCAGCTAAAAACTCGAAGTGGAGAAGATTTTGTGACCGTTTGAAAAAAATGTCCCCATTTGAGACACTTTAATGGCTACTGGGAGCAAACCCATAAAATCTCAAATGCTCTTTAAGGGGGTGTGAGTTCTTTAGGATTGATGAGGGATAGGGGGCCAATATAAGGGCCAAGTACCAACACCCACGCACATCATGTGCGCAAACCCCCCGGCCCCCCCAATCGCCGGAACCCCCAATGCCATCAGTTAGGATCTTCGACGATGCTCCGACGATGGTGCCCCAGGCAAAAAAAATGTGGCACCAGCCCATGCCCGAGCCCAGCATGTGCACCGTGGCTCAAAATCAAACTTCGGCCAAGGCCTCGACCATCAATGGCACATGATGGCGCATGGTGATGGCACCTGCATCGACCATTATCGGCACAGGCTGGCCTTCAGTATGGGCACTTGCCTCGACCGCCATCGGCACATGAAACGAGCATGCAGGCACTCAGCCAGTCGGAGAGCCAAAATGTGCAAGCTGAGGATTGGCCCAATCCCTTCCTACGTGCTGTCGATCTTGCTGCTGGTCCTGCTGTCGTAACCCTCGGTCCGGTCCATCTTAGACTGGGAATGAATTCATACAATGGTCCCCTAAGCCTTCCGGTGAAGTTTCGTGGCAAGACGACCCGTTTTCTTTTTTCCACAATTTTTGAAACTTTTTACGGTTCAAGATTTTTTAAAATTTTTTTAGGAGTTTTGGCCTCAAATTTGCTAAACGTGATCCTTGTATTTTTGTTGGCACGTACAAACAAATTCAGCTAAAAACTTGAAGTGGAGAAGATTTTGTGACAGTTTGAAACAAATGTCCCCATTGTAGACACTTTAATGGCTACTGGGAGCAAACCTATAAAATCTCAAATACTTTTTAAGGCGGTGTGAGTTCTCAAGGTTTGATAAAGGATAGGGGGCCAATGTAAGGGCCAAGTACCAGCACCCATCGCACATCATGTGCGCACACCCCCTGGCCCCCTAATCGCCAGAACCCCCATTGTCGCTGGTTAGGTTCTCCGATGATGCTCCGATGATGGTGCCCTAGGCGAAAAAAATGTAGCACCAACACATGCCCGAGCCCAGCATGTGCACCTAGCTCAAAATTGAACTTCGGCCAAGGCCTCGACCATCAATGGCACATGATGGCGCATGGTGATGGCACATGATGGCCCATGGTGATGGCACATGCATCGACCATCATCGGCACAGGCTGCCCTTTGGTGCGGGCACTTGCCTCGACTGCCATCGACACAAGCTGGGCCCTGGTGCGGGCGATTGCCTCGACCACCATCGACACAAGATGGCCCCTGGTGCGGGCGGTTGCGTCGAACACCATCGGTACATGCTGGGCCGTGGTGTGGGCGGTTGCCTCGACCACCATCGGCACATGCCAAGCCTTGATCGAGCCCCGAAACAAACGTATGAGCACTGAATCAATCGTTGGGGGTGGGATGCACGAGCCGACCAAGGATCCCACTACTGGTCCCCTTTGGTTGTTGCCACAAACACCATCAATAGCCTCTGGCCCTTGGTTGGTCGAGACTAGGAATGCACTACGTATGCCTAAGTCAACCCATGAAATGAACGTGTAGGCGCTTAGCCGACCGGAGAGCCAGAATATGCAAGCCAAGGATCGGCCCGGTCCCCCTCTGGAGAGCTAAAATGCGTAACCTTTGGTCGGAGAGCCAGAAAGGGCAACCGTCAGCCCAGTCCGATCTTGGACTGGGAATGAACTCTGTATGCTTAGATTGGGGACGAACTCCATATGCCTAAGTCAACCCATGAAACGAGCGTGCGGGTGCTCAGCCAACCAGAGAGGTAGGATGTGCAAGCCGGGGATTGACCGGGTCCCCTTTGCGTGCTGCCAAACTCGCTGTGGGTCCTATTACCGTGACCCTCGATTTGGTTCGATCTTAGACTGGGAGTGCACTACGTATGCCTAAGTCAACCCAAGAAATGAGCGTGCGAACACTTAGCCGGTTGGAGAGGCGGGATGCGCAAGCCGTGGATCGATCGAGTGGTAGGTGGGTTCAGGCACATCTTCATATTTCTACCATGCCAATGCCATTTTTATGGCTTGTAAATTCATACAATGGTCCCCTAAGCCTTCATGTGAAGTTTCATGGCAAGACGACCCATTTTCTATTTGTCATGGCTTTTGAAACTTTTCACGGTTCAGGATTTTTTAAAATTTTTTTAGAAGGAGTTTTGGCCCAAATTTGGTAGACGTGATCCTTGTATTTTTGTTGGCACGAACAAACAAATTCAACTAAAAACACGAAGTGGAGAAGATTTTACGATCGTTTGAAAAAAATGTCCCCATTTGAGACACTTTAGTGGCTACTGGGAGCAAACCTATAAAATCTCAAATGCTCCTTAAGGGGGTGTGAGTTCTCGAGGTTTGATGAGGGATAGGGGGCCAATATAAGGGCCAAGTACCAGCGCCCATCGCACATCATGTGCGTACACCCCCTGGCCCCCCCAATCGTCGGAACCCCTAATACTGTCGGTTAGGTTCTCCGATGATGCTCTGACGATGTTGCCCCGGGTGAAAAAAATGGGTGCCAACATATGCCCGAGCCCAGCATGTGCACCGTGGCTCAAAATTGATCTTCGGTGAAGAAATCAACCATCAATTGCACATTATGGCACATGGTGATGGCACATGCATCGACCATCATCGGCACAGGTTGCCCTTTGGTACGGGCACTTGCCTCGACCACCATTGGCACAAGCTAGGCCCTGGTGTGGGCAGTTGCCTTGACCACCATCGGCAGAAGATGGCCCCTGGTGCGGGCGGTTGCATCGAACACCATCGGCACATGCTGGGCCGTGGTGCGGGCAGTTTTCTCGACCACCATCGGCATATGCCTAGCCCCGATCGACCCCTGAAACGAGCGTACGAGCACCGAACCGACCGCTGGGGGCAGGATGCGTAAGATGACCAAGGATCCCACTGTTGGGCCCCCTCGGTTGTTGCCCCAAACTTTATTGATAGCCTCTGGCCCTTGGTTGGTCGAGACCGGGAATGCACTATGTATGCCTAAGTCAACCCATGAAACGAGCGTGTGGGCACTCAGCCCGATCCCTTTCGGCATGCTGTCGATCCCGCTGCGGGTCCCTCGGTCCGGTTGGGGCTTAGACAGGGAATGAACTCCGTATGCCTAAGTCAACCCACAAAACGAGCGTAAGGGCGTTCAACCGACCGGAGAGGCAGGATGCGTAAGTCAAGGATCGGCCTGGTCCCCCTCTGCATGCTACTGTCGGTTCGATCTTAGACTGGGAATGAACTTCGTATGCCTAAGTCAACCCATGAAATGAGCGTGCGGGCGCTGAGCAAGCCGGAGAGGCATAATGCGCAAGCCGGGGATGGGCCCGATCCCCTTCTGTGTGCTGCCAGTCCCACTGCCACAACCCTCAGTTCGGCTGGGGCTTAGACATGGAATGAACTTCGTATGCCTAAGCCAACCCACGAAACTAGCGTACGGGGGCTCAATCGGCCGATGAGGCAGAATGCGTAAGCCGGGGATAGGCTTGATCCCCCTTATGTGCTGTCGATCCTGCTGCTGGTCTTGTTGTCGCAACCCTCGATCCGGTCCGATCTTAGACTGGGAATGAACTCTGTATGCTTAGATTGGAGATGAACTCCGTATGCCTAAGTCAACTCATGAAACAAGCATGCAGGTGCTCAGACGGCCAGAGAGGTAGGATGCGCAAGTCGAGGATCGACCCGATCCCTTCTGTGTGCTGTAGATCCCGCTACAGGTCCTGCTGTCGCAACCCTCAGTGTGGTCCAATCTTAGACTGGGTGCGCACTATGTCATGCCCTGGGCGGGCGCGTCAGGCACATTAGGTGGACCACCAGGTGAGCCAGAGGTTGAGGCCCGTAGACCAGGCGTGCTGGCGGGTATCTATGCACAAAGCCTAGCAAACGAGTTCAGAATGCCCACCCAACTTGCAGGCCAACCCATGAGACCAAGGCCTGGCATACAAGCTGCCCGCACCACATCCAGAAGGGCCCAAGGTGCTGGACACGCAAAGGAAGCTTTTAGAAGCAAGCAGGATCAGTAGGAGCATCCTGGCAGATTTGGTTGACCCTGAAAATTAGGAGTTAGCATCCTGATTGATTGTAATCCCATGATTTTACCCTTTATTCTAGGGATATTGCCATTAAGTTGTAGCTGGAGCCTCAACTATAAATAGAGGGCTACTCCACCCTCATTTGTACATCATTAAACACTTCTGTTTTAGTGAATACAAGAGCATTTCCAGAATTTTACTTGTTATCTTATTTCTCTTTAACTTGTGTAATCAACTTTTCCCATTGTTCTAGTGCCCGCTCACTTGTGTTTTAGGCTGACTTAGGCATAAATGAGGAGATTCCAAGCCTAAGGCCACACGACTTCTGAGTCTAAGGTCAGAGCCTGTGACAGTGGGTATCAAAGCCAGTTCAATTCTGTGTATTTGTGTTGTACAAGTTAGATCATGATTGAGGAGATGGCATCCCAAAGCGACGTTGCTAGCCAACAACTAGAGGCCTAGGAGCATGGGCGTGGAAGAGGCAAGAAAGCCAATTCTAGAGATATCTGGTCTACCATGGACGGTCGGCTAGCCAAGGTGGAGGTGACCATGGGCAACATGGAGGAGAAGCTTGAGGAAGTAGAGACTCACATTGCATCGCTAGACTCCATGGGGGAAGAGATCTAAAGTGAGCTGAAAGCTGCTCTCAACAAAGGCATGGATGTGATCACCCAGAAGAATAAGGCCTTGGAGGCTGAAGTGCTGACCTTACGCGATGGCATGGAGGCCATGCGCCAGCGGATGGAAGAGCTTACCAATGAGTTCGTTGCTTGCAAGACTGCCATTGGGAATGGCATGTTTGCTAGATTGTCCAAATCCAGATTGGAGGTCCCCAAGCCTAAGGAGTTCAAGGGGACTAGGGCGGCCAAAGAAGTAGACAACTACCTTTGGGGTATGGAGCAGTACTTCCAGGCCATAGGCATGCAAGATGAAGCAATAAAGGTAAGCACCACTGCTATGTATCTCACTGATGTAGCCTTACTATGGTGGAGGTGCAGGTGTGATGATGTCAGGCGTGGCAGTGCCAAGATTAAAACCTGGGCAGAGTTCCAAAAGGAGTTTAGAGAACAATTTTACCCGGAGTATGTCAATGATGAGGCACGGGCAAAGTTACGCAGGCTGAGCCAACAAGGGGACATAAGGGAGTATGTCCAGAAATTCTCTGAACTGATGCTACAGATCTCAGATCTAGGCAAGAAGGATACCTTATTTCCTTTCATGGATGGGCTGAAGCCGTGGGTGAAGCATGAGCTACAAAGGAGGGGAGTTCATGACTTGGCTAAAGCCATGACTACTGCCGAGGCCTTGATAGAGTTCAAGCCTCTGAACAAGTTTGAGTCTACCAGGCCCAAAGGTAAGGGCAGGGATGATAGGGACTGGAAGAAGCAGTCCAAGGGGAAAGACCGTGATCGAGAGTCCAAGGATGGAGATCGAGACCGTTCAACCAAGGATGGCAAGAGGAAGCCACCAGTAGGCAAGTGGAAAGTAAAGAGGGATCGAGAGCCACTAGCATGTTACCTATGTGGAGGGAACCACATAGCGCGCAATTGCCCATAAAAGGGCAAGCTGGCTGCTATAGACAAGGAGTCTGACGAGGAGCCAGAGTCAGGGGCAGCAAAGCTTAGGTCATTGGTGCTCAATGCTGTCCAGAGTAAGGGGAGCCGCAAGCCAAAGGGCTTGATGTTTGCGGATCTGATGGTTGCGGGTCAGAAGGTGAGCGCATTGGTGGACACAAGTGCCTCACATCTTTTTATTTCAGGTGATGGAGCCCAAAAGCTCAGACTAAAGGTGCAGAAAGGGACTGGTACCATCAAAACAGTGAACTCCAAGGGGGTTTCAGCCATTGGAGTAGCGCGAGGAGTGGAGTTGTAGCTTGGAGACTAGAAAGGCAAGGAGACCATAGAGGTAATACCCCTTGACGACTATGAGTTTGTGATTGGGTTGGATTTCCTTGTTCGAATTAACGCCCTCCTTATGCCTTTTGCCAATTTTGTTTGCATCTTGGATGCATGGTGCCAATGTCTAGTACCATTGAGAAGAGGGTCTGGAGTTGGGTCGCAGGTGGTGTCAGCCATCCAATTTGCCAAGGTGGTAAGCAGACAAGAAGACACCTTCTTGGCAGCCTTAAAATATGACGAGCCAAGGGATAAGGAGATCGAGTCACCCTTGGAGGTGCTAAAGGTGCTGAAGACTTTTAGTGATGTGATGCCCGCAAAGCTGTCTAGCAAGCTACCACCTAAGAGGGAGGTGGACCACAAGATCAAGCTGGTGTCTGAGGCCAAGCCACCAGCTAGGGCCCCTTACCGAATGTCTCCACCAGAGTTGGAGGAGTTGAGGAAGCAGCTCAAAGAGTTAGTTGATGCTAGCTTCATTAGGCCATCGAAGGCACCCTATGGTGCACCGGTTCTATTCCAGCACAAGCATGATGGGTCATTGCGGCTGTGCATAGACTACCAGGCTTTGAACAAGCTAACCATCAAGAACAAGTACCCCATCCCACTCATTGTGAACTTGTTCGATCAACTTGGAAGCACAAGGTGGTTCACCAAGTTGGATTTGAGGTCCGGCTACTATCAAGATAGGATCGCGGAGGGAGATGAGCCAAAGACAGCATATGTCACTCGGCATGGTTTGTATGAGTTCTTGGTGATGCCTTTCGGACTCACGAATGCCCTAGCAACATTCTGTACCCTTATGAACAAGGTACTTCAGTCATTCTTTGATCGGTTTGTTATGGTTTATTTAGATGACATTGTGATCTACAGCCAGACTTTGAGAGAGCATGTAGACCACTTGAGACAAGTGTTCGAGGTGTTGCGGGTGCACAAGCTGTTCGTCAAGAGGGAGAAGTGCTCATTTGCCCAGCAAGAGATCCCGTTCCTTGGCCATATAATGAGAGGTGGCAGGATACGCATGGATAAAGGCAAGATACACGCCATCCTGGAGTAGCAACCGCCAGCCAAAGTCACTGAGTTGAGATCGTTCCTTGGGCTGGTTAACTACTACAGGCGCTTCATCAAAGGTCACTCAGCAATAGCCATGCCATTGACTGACTTGCTCAAGAAAGGGAGAGCATGGGAGTGGAGCGCAGGGTGCCAGGAAGCCTTTGACAGGTGGAAGCGGGCTGTGACTGAGGAGCCAATCTTGGCCTTTGCCAGACCATGCGAAGCCGTATGAGGTGCATACAGATGCATCAGACTTTGCCATAGGGGGTGTGTTGATGCAGGAGGGACATCCAGTCACGTTCGATAGTAGGAAGCTGAATGAGACTAAATGTAAGTACACGGTCTAAGAGAAGGGATAACTGCAATGATGCACTACTTGCGCACTTGGCACCATTACCTGTTGGGGTCGAGGTTCGTGGTGAGGACAGACAATGTGGTGACCAGCTAATTCCAAACGCAGAAGAAGCTGTCCCTCAAGCAGGCGAGATGGCAAGATTTTCTTATAGAATTTGATTTCTAGATGGAGTACAAGCCAGGATGGGTGAACCTAGTGGTAGACACCCTGAGCAGGATGACTAACCTTGCTACCATTAGCCAACCAGAGGGGTCACTGGTGCAGCACATTAAGGAGGGACTTACGCATGATCCTACAGCCAAGGCTTTGATGGAGTACACCCAGCAAGGTAAGACTAGGTGGTTTTGGTTGCAGGATGGCTTGTTGTACACCAGGGGTAGTAGACTGTTTGTGCTGTAGCACGGGAAGTTTCGTAAGGAAGTTTTGCAAGAATGCCATGATTCAAGGTGGGCTGGACACCCCAGAGTGAGCCGCACCTTGGCACTAATCAAGGTCTGATACTACTGGCCGCACATGAGGGATGATGTGGAGGCCTATGTGAAGACTTGTCTTGTGTGCCAATAGGACAAGGTGGAGCTCAAGAAACCAGGGGGTCTCTTGGATCCATTGCCAGTGCCAGAGCGACAATGGGAGAGTGTTTCTCTAGACTTTATAGTTGGTCTACCCAAAGCAAAAGGGTTTGGAAGCATCATGGTAGTGGTGGACAGGTTTTCCAAGTATGGAATCTTCATTCCAGCAACCAAGGAGTGCCCAGCCGAGGAGGCAGCTCGATTGTTCCTAAAGAACACGATTAAGTACTGGGGAGTGTCGAGGACCATTGCTAGTGATCGGGAAGGGCAGTTCACGGGTAGGTTCTGGACTGAGTTGTTCAAGCTGTTGGGGTCAGACTTGAACTTTTCCACTAGCATGCATCCATAGACCGATGGTCAGATAGAACGAGTGAATGGACTATTGGAGGTCTACCTCAGGCACTATGTGAGTGCCACACAAAGGGACCGGCCAAAGCTGCTAGATATTGCGTAGTTTTCCTACAACTTGCAAAGGAGCGAGGCAACGAACCAGAGCCCATTTGAGGTTGTGATAGGGCAACAACCACTAACACCTGGTTCGATTACTGTAGGCTATACAGGGCCGAATCCAGCAGCATACAAGTTTGCTAAGGCATGGTAGGAGCAACCTAACTTAGCCAGAGTTTGTCTACACAAGGCGGCTAAGAGGTCGAAGAAGTGGACAGACCAGAAGAGGCGGGATGTGCAGTTCTAGATTAGAGACTTGGTGTTGGTGAAGCTGTATCCTATTCTGCGCCATAGGGGGTTGCACAAAGGCTTAGTCCGGAGGTATAAGGGACCTTTTCGAGTAGTCAAGAGGGTAGGCAAGGTTGCCTACAAGCTGGATATGCCACCCAAGCTGAGGGTACACCCAATATTCCATGTGAGCATGCTTAAGCCGTTCCATGAGGATGAGGAAGATCCAGGATGGGTAGAGTCAAAGCGTGTGCCATTAGGAGCACGGGCCTCATATGAGAAGGAGGTCCATAGCATCATAGCTGATCGGGAGGTGAGATGGAAGAACTATCAACCAAGACATGAGTACTTGGTGTACTGGAAGAGACTTCCAGACAGTGAGGTGAGCTGGGAACTAGCAGAGGACTTATGGCAGTTCGGGGACCAGATCAGGTAGTACCATGCAGAAGACACAACGAGGGCATTGCACAATCAGGTGAGGGAGAATGTCACACCCTGGGCGGGCACGCCAAGCACATCAGGCGGACCAGCAGGCGAGCCAGAGGTTGAGGCCCGTAGACCAGGCATGCTGGCGGGTATCTGTGCGCAAAGCCTAGCAAACGAGTTCAGAATGCCCGCCCAACTTGCAGGCCAGCCCGTGAGACCAAGGCCTGGCATACAAGCTACCCGCACCACATCTAGAAGGGCCCAAGGTGCTGGACACGCAAGGGAAGCTTCTGGAAGCAGGCTGGATCAGCAAGAGTTAGCATCCTGATTGATTGTAATCCCATGATTTTAGCCTTTATTCTAGGCATATTGCCATTAAGTTGTAGCTGGAGCCTCAACTATAAATAAAGGGCTACTCCACCCTTATTTGTACATCATCAAACACTTCTATTTCAGTGAATATAAGAGCATTTCCAGAATTCTATCTTGTTATCCTGCTTCTCGTTAACTTACGTAATTAGCCCTTCCTATTGTTCTAGTGCCCGCACGCTTGTGTTTTAGGTTGACTTAGGCATAAAAGAGGAAATTCCAAGCCTAAGGCCGCATAGATTCTGAGTCTAAGGTCAGATCCCGTGACACACTACGTATGCCTAAGTCAACCCATGAAACGAGCGTACGGGCACTTAACCGGCCGAAGATGAGGGATGCGCAAGCCGTGGATCGATCGAGTGGTAGGTGGGTTCATATCTTCATATTTCTGCCATGCCAATGCCATTTTTATGGCTTGTAAATTCATACAATGGTCCCCTAAGCCTTCATGTGAAGTTTCGAGGCAAGACGACCCGTTTTCTATTTTTCATGATTTTTAAAATTTTTACGGTTCGGGATTTTTTAAAATTTTTTTAGAAGGAGTTTTGACCCCAAATTTGGTAGACATGATCCTTGAATTTTTGTTGGCACGTACAAAAAAATTTAGCTAAAAACTCAAAGTGGAGAAGATTTTGTGACCGTTTGAAAAAAATGCCCCCATTTCAGACACTTTAATGGCTACTAGGAGCAAACCTATAAAATCTCAAATGCTCTTTAAGGGGGTGTGAGTTCTCAAGGTTTGATGAGGGATAGGGGGCCAATATAAGGGCCAAGTACCAGCACCCATCGCACATCATGTGCGCACACCCCTCGGCCCCCCAATCGTCGGAACCCCCAATGCCGTCGGTTAAGTTCTCCGGCGATACTCCGGTGATGGTGTCCCAGGTGAAAAAAAATGTGGCACCAGCACATGCTCGAGCCCAACATGTGCACCATGGCTCAAAATCGAACTTCGGTCAAGCCCTCGACCATCAATGGCACATGATAGTGCATGGTGATGGCGCATGCATCGACCATCATCGACACAGGCTGCCCTTTGGTACGGGCACTTACCTCGACCTCCATGAGCATAAGCTGGGCCCTGGTGTGGGCGATTGCATTGAACACCATCGACACATGCTGGGCTGCGGTGCGGACGGTTGCCTCGACCACCATCGGCACATGCTGAGCCTCGGTCGGCCCTTGAAACGAGCGTGTGAATACTGAATCGACCGTTGGGGGTGGGATGCATGAGCCGACCAAGGATCCCACTGCTGGTCCCCCTTGGTTGTTGCCCCAAACACCGTCGATAGCCTTTGGCCCTTGGTTGGTCCAGATCGGGAATGCACTACGTATGCCTAAGTCAGCCCATGAAACAAGCGTGCGGGCACTCAGCCGATCGGAGAGCCAGAATGCACAAGCCGAAGATCAGCCCGGTCCCCCTCTGTGTGCTGTCGATCCCACTACGGGTCTCTCGATTCGATTTGGCTTAGACTGGGAATGAACTCCGTATACCTAAGTCAACCCATGAAACGAGCGTGTAGGCGCTGAGCCGGTCGGAGAGGCAGGATGCACAAGCCGAGGATCGGCCCAGTTCCCCTTTGCCTACTGCTGTCGGTCTGATCTTAGATTGGGAATGAACTCCATATGCTTAGACTGGAAATGAACTCCGTATGCCTAAGTCAACCCACGAAACGAGCATGTGGGCGCTGAGCCAGCCGGAGAGGCATAATGCGTAAGGTGAGGACTGACACGATCCCCCTTTTTGTGCCGTCGATCCCACTGCCACAGCCCTCAGTCCGACTAGGGCTTAGACATGGAATGAACTACGTATGCCTAAGCCAACCCACAAAATGAACGTGCGGGCAATCAGTCGGCTAGAGAGGCAGAATGCACAAGCCAGGGATCAGCCCGGTCTCCCCTGTGTGCTGTCGATCCTACTGCTGGTCCTACTGCTACAACCCTCAGTCCAGTCTGATCTTAGACTTGGAATGAACTCCGTATGCTTAGACTGAGGATGAACTCCCTATGCCTAAGTCAACCCATGAAACGAGCGTGCGAGCGCTCAGCCGACCAGAGAGGTAGGACGCACAAGCAGGGGATGGACCCTGTCCCCTCTGCATGCTACCGATCCTGCTACGGGTCTTACTGTCACAACCCTCGATCCGATCCGATCTTAGGCTAGGAGCGCACTACATATGCCTAAGTCAACCCACGAAACGAGCGTGCGGGCACTTAACCGGCCGGAGAGACGGGATGCGCAAGCTGTGGATCAATCAAGTGGTAGGTGGGTTCAAGCACATCTTCATATTTCTGCCATGCCAGTGCCATTTTTATGGCTTGTAAATTCATACAATGGTTCCCTAAGCCGTCATGTGAAGTTTTGTGGCAAGACGACCCGTTTTCTATTTTTTACGATTTTTAAAACTTTTTACGGTTCGAGATTTTTTAAAATTTTTTAAGGAGTTTTGGCCCCAAATTTGGTAGACATGATCCTTTTATTTTCTTGGCATGCATAAACAAATTCAGCTAAAAAATCGAAGGGGAGAAGTTTTGTGACCGTTTGAAAAAAATGTCCCATTTTAGACACTTTAATGGCTACTGGGAGCAAACCTATAAAATCTCAAATGCTCTTTAAGGTGGTGTGAGTTCTCAAGGTTCGATGAGGGATAAGGGGCCAAATAAGGGCCAAGTACTAGCACCCATCGTACATCATGTGCGCACACCCCCCGACCCCCCTAATCGTCGGAACCCTCAATGCCGCCGATTAGGTTCTCCGACGATGCTCCAGCGATGGTGCCCCGAGTGAAAAAAATATGGCACCAGCACATGCTCGAGCCCAGCATGTGCACCGTGGCTTAAAATCAAACTTCAGCCAAGGCCTCGACCATCAATGGCACATGATGGTGCATGGTGATGGCACATGCATCGACCATCAATGGCACAGGCTGCCTTTTGGTACGGGCACTTGCCTCGACTGCCATTGGTACAAGCTAGGCCCTGGTGTGGGCGGTTGCCTCGATCACCATCGACACATGCCGGCCCTTGGTGCTAGCAATTACCTTGACCACCATCGACATAAGATGGCCCCTGTTGCGGGCGGTTGCATCAAACCCTATTGGCACATGCTGGGCCATGGTGCGGGTGGTTGACTCGACCACCATCGGCACATGTCGAGCCTCAGTCGACCCCCGAAATGAGCGTACGGGCATCAAACAAACTGCTGGGGTAGGATGCGTTAGTCGACCAAGGATCTCGCTATTGGTCCCCCTCGGTTGTTGCCGCAAACGCCGTCGATAGCCTCTGGCCCTTGGTTGGTCGAGACCAAAAATGCACTATGTATGCCTATGTCAACCCATGAAACGAGCGTGTGGGCACTCAGCCCACTGGAGAGCCCGAATGCATAAGCCGAGGATCGACTCAGTCCCCCTCTGCGTGCTGTAGGTCCCTCGGTCCGATTGGGACTTAGATCGGGAATGAACTCTGTATGCCTAATTCAACCCACGAAACGAGTGTGCGAGGGCTCAGTTGGCCGGAGAGGTAGGATGCGCAAGCCGAGGATCGACTCGGTCCCCCTCTGCATACTGCTATCGGTCCGATCTTAGATTGGGAATGAACTCCGTATGCTTAGACTGGGAATGAACTCCGTATGCCTAAGTCAACCCATGAAATGAGCGTGCGGGCGTTGAGTAGGCCGGAGAGGCATAATGCCCAAGCCGGGGATCGGCTCGGTCCCTCTCTGTGTGCTGTTGGTCCTATTGCCATAACCCTCGATCCGGCTGGAGCTTAGACATGGAATGAACTCCGTATGCCTAAGCCAACCCACGAAATGAACGTGCGGCGGCTCAGCTGGCCGGAGAGGCAGAATGCGCAAGCTAGGGATCGGTCCGATCCCCCCTGCATGCTATCGATCCTGCTGCTGGTCCTGTTGCCACAACCCTCGGTTCGGTCCGATCTTAGATTGGGAATGAACTCTGTATGCTTAGACTGGGGATGAACTCCGTATGCCTAAGTCAACCCACAAAATAAGCGTGTGGGCGCTCAACCGGCCAGAGAGGTAGGATGCGCAAGTAGGGGATCGACCCGATCCCCTCTGCTTACTGTCGATCCTGCTACGTGTCCTGCTACTGCAACCCTCGATCTGGTCCAATCTTAGACTGGGAGCGCACTACGTATGCCTATGTCAACCCATGAAACGAGTGTGCGGGCACTCAGCCCACTGGAGAGCCCGAATGCGTAAGCCGAGGATCGACTCAGTCCCTCTCTGTGTGCTATCGATCCCGCTGTAGGTCCCTCGGTCCGGTTGGGACTTAGATCGGGAATAAACTCTGTATGCCTAATTCAACCCACGAAACGAGCATGCGAGCGCTTAGTTGGCCGAAGAGGTAGGATGCGTAAGCCGAGGATCGACCCGGTCCCCCTCTGCATACTGCTATCAGTCCGATCTTAGATTGGGAATGAACTCCGTATGCTTAGACTGGGAATGAACTCTGTATGCCTAAGTCAACCAATGAAACGAGCGTGCGAGCATTGAGCAGGCCAAAGAGGCATAATGCCCAAGCCGGGGATCGGCTCGGTCCCACTTTGTGTGCTGTTGGTCCCATTGCCACAACCCTCGATCCGGCTGGAGCTTAGACATGGAATGAACTCCGTATGCCTAAGCCAACCCACGAAATGAACGTGCGACGGCTCAGCTGGCCGGAGAGGCAGAATGCGTAAGCTAGGGATCGGTCCGGTCCCCCCTGCATTCTATCGATCCTGCTGCTGGTCCTGTTGCCACAACCATCGGTTCGGTTCGATCTTAGATTGGGAATGAACTCTGTATGCTTAGACTGGGGATGAACTCCGTATGCCTAAGTCAACCCACAAAATGAGCGTGTGGGCGCTCAACCGGCCAGAGAGGTAGGATGCGCAAGTAGGGGATCGACCCGATCCCCTCTGCTTACTGTCGATCCTGCTACGTGTCCTGCTACTGCAACCCTCGATCTGGTCCAATCTTAGACTGGGAGCGCACTACGTATGCCGAAGTAAACCCACGAAATGAGCGTACGGGCACTTAACCGGCCTGAGAGGCGGGATGCACAAGTCATGGATCGATCGAGTGGTAGGTGGGTTTAGGCACATATTCATATTTTGGCAGTGCCAATGCCAGTTTTATGGCTTGTAAATTCATACAATGGTCCCCTAAGCCTTCATGTGAAGTTTCGTGGCAAGACGACCCGTTTTCTATTTTTCATGATTTTTGAAACTTTTTACGGCTCGAGATTTTTTAAAATTTTTTTAGAAGGAGTTTTGGCCCCAAATTTGGTAGACGTGATCCTTGTATTTTTGTTGGCAAGCACAAACAAATTCAGCTAAAAACTCGAAGTGGAGAAGATTTTGTGACTGTTTGAAAAAAATGTCCCCATTTTAGACACTTTAATAGCTACTGGGAGCAAACCTATAAAATCTCAAATGCTCTTTAAGGGGGTGTGAGTTCTTGAGGTTTGATGAGGGATAGGGGGTCAATATAAAGGCCAAGTACCAGCACCCATCGCACATCATGTGCACACACCCCCAGCCCCCCCAATCATCGAAACCCTCAATGCCGTCGGTTAGGTTCTCCGGCGATGCAACGACGATGGTGCCCCGGGCAAAAAAAATGTGGCACCAGCATATGCCCGAGCCCAGCATGTGTACCGTGGCTTAAAATTGAACTTTGGCCAAGTCCTCGACCATCAATGGCACATGATGGGGCATGGTGATGGTAAATACATCGACCATCATCGGCACTGGCTGCCCTTTGGTACGGGCACTTGCCTCGACCGCCATCGGCACAAGCTGGGCCCTAGTGTGGGCGGTTGCCTCGACCACCATCGGTACAAGATGGCCCCTAGTGTGGGCAGTTGCATCGAACACCATTGCCACATGCTGGGCCGTGGTGCGGGCGGTTGCCTCAACCACCATCGGCACATGCCGAGCCCTGGTCGACCCTCGAAATGAGCGTGCGAGCACCGAACTGACCGTTGGGGGCGGGATGCATGCGTCAACCAAGGATCCTGCTGTTGGTCCCCCTTGGTTGTTACCCCAAATGCTGTTGATAGCCTCTGGTTCTTGTTGGTAGACCGGGAATGCACTAGGTATGCCTAAGTCAACCCATGAAATAAGCGTGCGGGCGTTCAGTCGGTCGGAGAGCCACAATGCGTAAGTCGAGGATTGGCTTGGTCCCCTTTTGCTTGCTGCCGATCTCGCTATGGGTCCCTCAATCCGGTTGGGGCTTAGACCGGGAATGAACTCTGTATGCCTAAGTCAACGCCTGAAATGAGTGTGCGGGTACTCAGCACGCCGAAGAGACAGGATGCGGAAGCTGAGGATCGACTCGATCCCCCTCTGTGTGTTGCTGCCGGTCTGATCCTAGACTGCAAACAAACTCCGTCTGCTTAGACTGGAAATGAACTCCATATGCCTAAGTCAAACCATGAGACGAGCGTTCGGGCACTGAGCCGACCTGAGAAGCATAATGTGCAAGTCGGGGATCGGCCTGGTCCCCCTCCGCGTGCTGTCAGTCCCGCTGCCACAACCTTTAGTCCAACTGGGGCTTAGACATGGAATGAACTCTGTATGCCTAAGCCAACCCATAAAACGAGCGTACGGGCACTCAGCCAGTCGGAAAGGTAGAATGCACAAGCCAGGGATCGGCCCAGTCCCCTACGTGCTGCTAATCTTGCTGCTGGTCCTACTGTCACAACCCTCGGTCTGGTCTGATCTTAAATTGGGAATTAAATCCGTATGCTTAGACTGGGGATGAACTCCATATGCCTTAGTCAACCCATGAAACGAGCGTTCGGGCATTCAACCAGCTAGAAAGGTAGGATAGGTAAGCCAGGGATCGATCTGATCCCCTCTGCGTGCTGTCGATCCCGTTACGGGTCCTTCTGCTGCAACCTTCGGTCCGGTCTGATCTTAGACTGAGAGAGCACTACGTATACCTAAGTCAACCCATGAAACGAGCGTGCGGGCACTTAGCCAACCGGAAAGGCGGGATGCGCAAGCTGTCGATCGATCGAGTGGTAGGTGGGTTCAGGCACATCTTTATATTTCTGCCATGCCAATGCCATTTTTATGGCTTGTAAATTCATACATTGGTCCCCTAAGCCTTCATGTGAAGTTTCGAGGCAAGACGACCCGTTTTCTATTTTTCATGATTTTCAAAATTTTTGCGGTTTGAGATTTTTTAAAAATTTTTTAGAAGGAGTTTTAGCCCCAAATTTGGTAGACGTGATCCTTGTATTTTTGTTGGCACGCACAAAAAGATTTAGCTAAAAACTTGAAGTGGAGAAGATTTTGTGACCATTTGAAAAAAATGTCCCCATTTCAGACACTTTAATGGCTACTGGAAGCAAACCTATAAAATCTCAAATGCTCTTTAAGGGGGTGTGAGTTCCCAAGGTTTGATGAGGGATAGGGGGCCAATATAAGGAACAAGTACCAGCACCCATCGCACATCATGTGCGCACACCCCCCAGCCCCCCAATCATCGGAACCCCCAATGTCGTCAGTTAGGTTCTCCGATTATGCTCTGATGATGGTGCCCCGAGGGAAAAAAATGTGGCACCAGCACATGCTCGAGCCCAGCATGTGCACCCTGGCTCAAAATCAAACTTCGGCCAAGACCTCGACCATCAATGGCACATGATGGCGCATGGTGATGGCACATTCATCGACCATCATCGGCATAGGCTACCCTTTGGTACGGGCACTTGCCTCGACCGCCATTGGCACAAGCTAGGCCCTGGTGCAGACGGTTGCCTCAATCACCATCGGCACATGCTGACCCTTGGTGCTGGCGATTGCCTCGACCACCATCGGTACAAGATGGCCCCTAGTGCGGGCGGTTGCATCGAACACCATCGGCACATGCTGGGCCGTGGTGCGGGCGGTTGCGTCAACCACCATCGGCATATGTCAAGCCCTGGTCAGCCCCCGAAACGAGCATGCGGGCACCGAACAGACCACTGGGGCAGGATGAATGAATCAACCAAGGATCCCGCTACTGGTCCCCCTCGGTTGTTGCCCCAAACGTCGTTGATAACCTCTGACCCTTGGTTGGATGAGACCGGGAATGCACTACGTATGCTTAAGTCAACCTATGAAACGAACGTGCAGGCGCTCAACTGATCGGAGAGCCAGAATGCGCAAGTCAAAGATTTGCTCGATCACCCTCTGCGTGCTATTGATCTCGCTACGGGTCCCTCGATCTGGTTGGGGCTTAGACTGGGAATGAACTCCATATGCCTAAGTCAACCCACGAAATAAGCGTACGGATGCTCAGTCGATCAAAAAGGTAGGATGCGCAAGCTGAGGATCGGCCCGGTCCCCCTCTGTGTGCTACTATCGGTTCGACCTTAGATTGGGAATGAACTTCATATGCTTAGACTGGGAATGAACTTCGTATGCCTAAGTCAACCCACGAAACGAGTGTGCGGGTGCTGAACAGGTCAGAGAGGCATAATACATAAGCCAGGGACCGCTCGGTCCCCTTCTGCATGCTGCCAGTCCAGCTACCATAACCCTCGGTCTGACTGGGGCTTAGACATGGAGTAAACTCCATATGTCTAAGCCAACCCACGAAACGAGCGTGCGGGGGCTCAGCCCTACGTGCTGCTAATCCTACTATTGGTCCTACTGCCACAACCCTCGGTCCGATCCAATCTTAGATTGGGAATGAACTCTGTATGCTTAGACTAGGGATGAACTCTGTATGCCTAAGTCAACCCACGAAACGAGCGTACAGGCGTTCAGCCGGCCAAAGAGGTAGGATGCGTAAGCTGGGGATCGACCCGGTCCCCACTGCGTGCTGCCAATCCCATAGCGGGTCCTGCTACCGCAACGAGCATGCGAGCACCGAATCTACCACTAGGGGCAGGATGCACAAGCTGACCAAGGATACCGCTGCTAGTCTCCCTTGGTTGTTGCCTTAAACACCGTCGATAGCCTCTGGCCCTTGGTTGGTCAAGATCGGGAATGCACTACGTATGCCTAAGTCAACACATGAAACGAGCATGCAGATGCTCAGCCAGTCGGAGAGCCAGAATGCGTAAGTCGAGGATCGACTCGGTCCCCCTCTGCGTGCTGTCGATCTTGCTGTGGGTCCCTCGATCTGGTTGGGGCTTAGATCGAGAATAAACTCCGTATGCCTAAGTCAACCCACGAAACGAGCGTACGGGTGTTCAGCTAGCCGAAGAGGCAGGATGTGCAGGCGAGGATCGGCCCGGTCCCCCTCTATGTGCTGCTGTCAATCCGATCTTAGACTGGGAATGAACTCCATATGCTTAGACTGGGAATGAACTCCGTATGCCTAAGTCAACCAACGAAATGAGAGTGCGGGCACTGAGCCGGTCGGAGAGGCATAATGTGCAAGCCGGGGATCGACTCGATCCCCCTCTACGTGCTGTCCGTCCCACTGCCATAACCCTTTGTCCGACTGGGGCTTAGACATGGAATGAACTCCGTATGCCAAAGCCAACCCATGAAACTAACGTGCGGGTGCTCAATCGGTCGGAGAGGCAGAATGCACAAGCTAGGGATCAGCTCGATCCCCTTCTGCGTGCTGTCGATCCTGCTGCTGGTCCTACAATCGCAACCCTCGATCCGATCTGATCTTAGACTGGGAATGTACTCCGTATGCTTAGACTGGGGATGAACTTCGTATGCCTAAGTCAACCCACGAAATGAGCGTGCGGGCACTCAACCGACTAAAGAGGCAGGATGCGTAAGCCAGGGATCGACCTGATCCCCGTTGTGTGCTGTCGATCCCGTTACGGGTCCTGCTACTGCAACCCTTGGTCTGGTCCGATCTTAGACTGGGAGCACACTACGTATGCCTAAGTCAACCCACGAAATGAGCGTGCGGGCACTTAGCCAGCCGGAAAGGCGGGATGCGTAAGTTGTGGATCAATCGAGTGGTAGGTGGGTTCAGGCACATATTCATATTCCTGCCATGCCAATGCCATTTTTAAGGCTTGTAAATTCATACAATGGTCCCTTAAGCCTTCATGTGAAGTTTCATGGCGAGACAACCCGTTTTTCTATTTTTCATGATTTTTGAAACTTTTTACGATTCGTGATTTTTTAAAACTTTTTTAGAAGGAATTTTGGCCCCAAATATGGCAGACGTGATCCTTGTATTTTTGTTGGCACGAACAAAAAACATTCAGCTAAAAACTCGAGGTGGAGAAGATTTTGTGACCGTTTGAAAAAAATGTCCCCATTTTAGACACTTCAATGGCTACTGGGAGCAAACCTATAAAATCTCAAATGCTCTTTAAGGGGGTGTGAGTTCTCGATGTTTGATGAGGGATAGGGGGCCAATATATGAGAATGAACTCTATATGCCTAAGTCAACCCGCGAAACAAGCGTGCGGGCGCTTAGTTGATCGGAGAGGCAGGATGCGCAAGTCAACGATCGGCCCAGTCCCTCTCTACTTGTTACTGACAGTCCGATCTTAGACTGGGAATGAACTCCAAATGCTTAGACATGGAATGAACTCTGTATGCCTAAGCCAACCCATGAAACGAGCGTGCGGGGGCTCAGCAGGCCGGAGAGGCAGAATGCGCAAGCCTACGATGCTCCAGCGATGGTGCCCTTGACAAAAAAAATATGTCACCAGCACATGCCCGAGCCCAACATGTGCACAGTGGCTTAAAATCGAACTTCGGCCAAGGCCTCGACCATCAATGGCACATGATGGCGCATGGGGATGAACTTCATATGCCTAAGTCAACACACAAAATGAGTGTACGGGCGCTCAGTCGGCCAGAGAGGTAGGATGCATAAGCCGGGGACCGACCCGGTCCCCTCTGCGTGTTGTCGATCCCGTTGCGGGTCCTGCTGTCGCAACCCTTGATCTGGTCTGATCTTAGAGTGGGAGCGCACTACGTATGCCTAAGTCAACCCACGAAACGAGCATGCCAGCACTTAGCCGGTCGGAGAGGCGGGATGCGCAAGTCGTGCATCGGTCGAATGGTAGGTGGGTTCAGGCACATCTTCATATTTCTACCGTGCCAATGCCATTTTTATGGCTTGTAAATTCATACAATGGTCCCCTAAGCCTTCATGTGAAGTTTCGTGGCAAGACGACCCGTTTTCTATTTTTCATGATTTTTAAAACTTTTTACGGTTCGAGATTTTTTAAAACTTTTTTAGAAGGAATTTTGGCCCCAAATTTGGCAGACGTGATCCTTGTATTTTTGTTGGCACGCACAAAAACATTCAGTTAAAAACTCGAGGTGGAGAAGATTTTGTGACCATTTGAAAAAAATGTCCCCATTTCAGACACTTCAATGGCTATTGGGAGCAAACCTATAAAATCTCAAATGCTCTTTAAGGGGGTGTGAGTTCTCGATGTTTGATGAGGGATAGGGGGCCAATATATGGGCCAAGTACTAGCACCCACCGCACATCATGTGCGCACACCCCCCAGCCCCCCCAATCATCGGAACCCCCAATGCCTCCGGTTAGGTTCTCTGACGATGCTCTGGCGACGGTGCCCCGGGTGAAAAAAATGTGGCACCAGCACACGCCCAAGCCCAGCATGTGCACTGTGGCTCAAAATCAAATTTTGGCCAAGGCCTCGACCATCAATGGCACATGATGGCGTATGGTGGTGGCACATGCATCGACCATCATCGACATAGGCTACCCTTTGGTACGGGCACTAACCTTGACCGCTATCGGCACAAGCTGGGCCTTGGTAAGGGTGGTTGCCTTGATCACCATCGGCACATGCCGGCCCTTGGTGCGGGCGATTGCCTCAACCACCATCGGCACAAGATGGCCCCTAGTGCAGGTGGTTGCATCAAACACCATCGGCACATGCTAGGCCATGGTATAGGAGGTTGCCTCGACCACCATCGACACATGCCGAGCCCCGGTCGACCCCTGAAATGATCGTGCGGGCATCGAACCGACCGCTGGGGTCGAGATGCGCGAGCCAACCAAGGATCCCGTCACTGGTCCCCCTCGATTGTTGCCCCAAACGCCTTGGTTGGTTGAGACCGGGAATACACTAGGTATGCCTAAGTCAACCCATGAAACGAGCGTGTGGGTGCTCACCGATCGAAGAGCCAGAATGCACAAGTCGAGGATCAGCCTGGTGCCCCTCTGCATGCTACCGATACTGTTGCCACAACCTTTGGTCCGGTTGGGGCCTAGACACAGACTAAACTCCGTATGCCTAAGCCAACCTACAAAACAAGCATGCGGGGCCTCAACCGGTCGGAGAGGCAGAATGTGTAAGCCGGGGATCGACCTGGTCCCCCCTACGTGCTGTCGATCCTGCTGCTAGTCCTGTTGCCATAACCCTCAGTCCAATCTAATCTTAGACTAGGAGCGCACTACGTATGCCTAAGTCAACCCACGAAACGAGCGTGCCGGCACTTAGCTGGTCGGAGAGGCAGGATGTGCAAGTCGTGTATCGATCGAGTGGTAGGTGGGTTCGGGCACATCTTCATATTTTTGCCGTGCCGATGCCATTTTTATGGCTTGTAAATTCATACATTGGTCCCTTAAGCCTTCATGTGAAGTTTCGTTGCAAGATGACCCGTTTTCTATTTTTCATGATTTTTGAAACTTTTTACGGTTCGGGATTTTTTAAAATTTTTTTAGAAGGAGTTTCAGCCCAAAATTTGGTACACATGATCCTTGTATTTTTGTTGGCTCACACAAACAAATTCAGCTAAAAACTCAAAGTGGAGAAAATTTTGTGATCATTTGAAAAAAATGTCCCCATTTTAGACACTTTAATGGCTATTGGAAGCAAACCTATAAAATCTCAAATGCTCTTTAAGGGGGTGTGAGTTCTAGAGGTTTGATGAGGGATAGCGGGCCAATATAAGGGCCAAGTACCAGCGCCCATCGCACATCATGTGCGCACACCCCTCGGCCCCCCCAATCGTCGGAACCCCCAATGCCACCGGTTAGGTTTTCCGATGATGTTCCAATGATGGTGCCTCGGGCGAAAAAAATGTGGCACCAGCACATGCCCGAGCCCAGCATGTGCATCGTGGCTCAAAATCAAACTTCAACCAAGGCCTCGACCATCAATCGCACATGATGGTGCATGGTGATGGCACCGACCGCTGGGGGTGGGATGCGCGAGCCGACCAAGGATCCCGCTGCTGGTCCCCCTCGGTTGTTGCCCCAAACACCGTCGATAGCCTCTGGTCCTTGGTTGGTCGAGTCTGGGAATGCACTACGTATGCCTAAGTCAACCCATGAAACGAGCGTGCAGGCGCTTAGCCGGTCGGAGAGCCAGAATGCGTAAGTCGAGGATCGGCCCGATCCCCCTCTACATGCTACCGATCCTACTGTGGGTCCCTCGATCTGATTGGGGCTTAGATCAGGAATGAACTTCGTATGCCTAAGTCAACGCATGAAACAAGCGTGCGGATGCTGAACCGGCCAGCGAGGCAGGATGCGTAAGCCGAGGATCGGCCCGATCCCCCTTTGCGTGCTGTTACCGATCTCGCTGCTGGTCTGATCTTAGATTGGGAATGAACTCCGTATGCTTAGACAGGGAATGAACTCTGTATGCCTAAGTCAACCCACGAAATGAGCGTGCGGGCATTGAGCTGGTCGGAGAGGCATAATGCGCAAGCCGGGGATCGGCTCGATCCCCCTTTACGTGTTGTCGGTCCCGCTGCCACAACCCTTGGTTTGGCTGGGGCTTAGACATGGAATGAACTCTGTATGCCTAAGCCAACTCACGAAACGAGCGTGTGGGCACTCAGTCGGCCAGAGAGGCAGAATGTGCAATCCGAGGATCGACCCGATCCCCCCTGCGTGCTGTCGATCTTGCTGTTGGTCTTACTGCCGCAACCTCGGTCCGATCTGATCTTAGACTGGGAATGAACTGCGTATTCTAAAATTGGGGATGAACTCCGTATGCCTATGTCAACCCACGAAACGAGCGTGCAAGCACTCATCCGGCCAGAGAGATAGGTTGCGCAAGCCGGGGATCGACCCGATCCCCTCTAGTGCTGTCGATCCCACTACGGGTCTTGCTACCATAACCCTCGGTTGGTTTGATCTGAGACTGGGAGCGCACTACGTATGCCTAGTTTAACCACGAAACGAGCGTGCGGGCACTTAGCTAGCCGGAGAGGTGGGACACGAAAACCGTGGATCGAACGAGTGGTAGGTGGGTTCAGGCACATCTTTATATTTCTGCCATGCCAATGCCATTTTTATGGCTTTTAAATTCATACAATGGTCCCCTAAGCCTTCATGTTAAGTTTTGTGGCAACACGACCCGTTTTCTATTTTTCATGATTCTTGAAACTTTTTACGGTTCTGGATTTTTTAAAATTTTTTTAGAAGGAGTTTTGGCCCCAAATTTGGTAGACGTGATCCTTGTATTTTTGTTGGCACGCACAAACAAATTCAGCTAAAAACACGAAGTGGAGAAGATTTTGTGATAGTTTGAAAAAAATGTCCCCATTTCATACACTTTAATGGCTACTGGGAGCAAACCTATAAAATCTCAAATGCTCTTTAAAGGGGTGTGAGTTCTCGAGGTTTGATGAGGGATAGGGGGCCAATATAAGGGCCAAGTACCATCACCCATCACACGTCATGTGCGCACACCCCTCGGGCCCCCCAATCATCGAAACCCCCAATGCCGTCGGTTAGGTTTTCCGGTGATGTTCCGACGATGGTTCCCCGGGTGAAAAAAATGTGGCACCAGCACATGCTCGAGCCCAGCATGTGCACCGTGGCTCAAAATCAAACTTTGGCCTAGGCCTCGACCATCAATGGCACATGGTGGCACATGGTGATGGCACATGCATCGACCATCATCGGCATAGGCTGCCATTTGGTACGGGCACTTGCCTCGATTGCCATTGGCACAAGCTAGGCCCTAGTGCGGGCGGTTGCCTCGATCACCATTGGCACATGCCAACCGTTGGTGCGGGCGATTGCCTCGACCACCATCGGCACAAGATGGCCCCTGGTGCGGGCGGTTGCATCGAACACCATCGGCAAATGTTGGGTCGTGGTACGGGCGGTTGCCTCGACCACCATCGATAAATGCCGACCCCGATCGGCCCCCGAAATGAGCGTACGAGCATCAAACCGATGGCTGGGGTTAGGATGCGTGAGCCAACCAAGGATCCTGCTACTGGTCCCCCTCGGTTGTTGCCCCAAACATCGTCGATAGCCTCTGGCCCTTGGTTGGTCGAGAACCGCGAATGCACTATGTATGCCTAAGTACCGACTGCTAGGGGTGAGATGCATGAGCCGACCAAGGATCCCACTGTTGGTCCCCCTCGATTGTTGCCCCAAACACCGGTGGTAGCCTCTGGCCCTTGGTTGGTTGAGATCGGGAATGCACTATGTATGCCTAAGTCAACCCATGAAATGAGTGTGCGGGCACTGAGCCAGCCGGAGAGGCATATGCGCGAGTCAGGGATCGACATGGTCCCTTTTTACGTGCTGTCGGTACAGCTACCACAACCCTCAGTCTGGCTGGGGCTTAGAGTGGAATGAACTCCGTATGCCTAAGCCAACCCATGAAACTAGCGTGTGGGTGCTCAGCCGGTCGGAGTGGCAGAATGCGCAAGCCGAAGATCGGGTCGGTCCCCCTCTGCGTGTTTCTGTCGATCCCGCTGTCGGTCTGATCTTAGACTAGGAATGAACTCTGTATGCTTAGACTGGGAATGAACTCCGTATGCCCAAGTCAACCCATAAAACGAGCATGCGGGCCTGAGCCAGCTGGAGAGGCATAATGCGCAAGCTGGGGATCAGTACAGTCCCCCTCTGCGTGCTACCGATCTCACTACCACAACCCTTGGTCCGATTGGGGTTTAGACATGGAATGAACTCCGTATGCCTAAGCCAACCCACGAAACGAGCGTGCGGGCGCTCAGTAGACTGGAAAGGTAGAATGCACAAGTCGGGGATCGACCCGGTCCCCCCTACGTGCTGTCGATCCTGCTACTGGTCTTGCTACCAGAACCCTCGGTTCGATCCGATCTTACTCTAGGAATGAACTCTGTATGCTTAGACTAGGGATGAACTTCGTATGCCTAAGTCAACCCACAAACTGAGCGTGCGGGTGCTCAGCTGACCAGAGAGGTAGGATGCACAAGCCGATGATCGACCTGGTCCCCTCTGTATGCTGTTGATCTCGTTGTGGGTCCTGCTGCCACAACCCTCAGTCCAGTCGATCTTAGACTGGGAGCGCACTACGTATGCCTAGGCAACCCATGAAACGAGCATGCGGGCACTTAGCCCACCAGAGAGACGGGATGCGTAAGCCATGGATCGATCGAGTGGTAGGTGGGTTCAAGCATATCTTCATAGTTCTATCGAGCCAATGCCATTTTTATGGCTTGTAAATTCATACAATGGTCCCCTAAGCCTTCATGTGAAGTTTCCGTTGGCAAGACGACCCGCTTTTCCTATTTTTCAATGATTTTAACAACTTTTTAACGGTTCAAGAATTTTTTAGAATTTTTTAAAAGGATTTTGCCCCAAATTTGGTAGACGTGATCCTTGTATTTTTGTTGGTAGCACAAACAAATTCAGCTAAAAACTTGAAGTTGAGAAGATTTTGTGATCGTTTGAAAAAAATGTCCCCATTTCAGACACATTAATGGCTACTGGGAGCAAACCTATAAAATCTCAAATGCTCTTTAAGGAGGTGTGAGTTCTCGAGGTTTGATGAGGGATAGGGGGCCAATATAAGGGCCAAGTACCAGCACCCATCGCACATCATGTGCGCATACCCCCCGACCCCCCCAATCGTCGGAACCCCCAATGCCGTCGGTTAGGTTCTCCGGTGATGCTCCTGCGATGGTGCCCCGGGTGAAAAAAATGTGGCACCAGCACATGCCCGAGCCCAGCATGTGCACCTGGCACAAAATTGAACTTCGGCCAAGGCCTCGACCATCAATGGCACATAATGGCGCATGGTGATGGCACATGCATCGACCATCATCGGCATAACCTGCCCTTCGATACGAGCACTTACCTCGATCGCCATCGGCATAAGCTGGGCCCTGGTGTAGGCAGTTGCCTCGATCGCCATCAACACATGCTGGCCCTTGGTGCGAGTGATTGCCTCGACCAATATCGGCACAAGATGGCCCCTGGTGCGGGCGTTTGCATCGAACACCATCGGCACATGCTGGGACGTGGTGTGGGCAATTGCCTCGACCACCATCGGCACATGCCGAGCCCCGGTCGACCCTCGAAACAAGCATACAGGCATCGAACCGACTACTGGGGAGCGGGATGCGCGAGCTTACCACAGATCCCGCTGTTGGTCCCCCTCGGTTGTTGCCACAAACACCGTCGATAGCGTCTGGCCCTTGGTTGGTCGAGATCGAGAATGTGCTATGTATGCCTAAGTCAACCCATGAAACGATGTGCGAGCGCCCAGTCGATCGGAGAGCTAGAATGCACAAGCCGAGGATCAGCCTAGTCCCCCTCTACGTGCTACCGATCCCGTTGCAGGTCCCTCGGTCCGGTTGGGGCTTAGATTAGGAATGAACTCCGTATGCCTAAGTCAACCCATGAAACGAGCGTGCGGGCAGTCAACTGCCCGGAGAGGTAGGATGCGTAAGTTGAGGATCGACTTGGTCCCTCTCTACGTGCTTCTACCGATTCAGCTACCGGTCTGATCTTAGACTGGGAATGAACTCTGTATGCTTAGACTGGGAATGAACTCTGTATGCTTAAGTCAACCCATGAAAGGAGCATGCGGGCACTGAGCTGGCCGGAGAGGCATAATGTGCAAGCCGGGGATCGACTCGGTCCTTTCTACGTGCTATCGGTCCCACTGCCATAACCCTCTGTCTGGCTGGGGCTTAGACATGGAATGAACTCCGTATGCCTAAGCCAACCCATGAAATGAGCGTACGGGTGCTCAACCGGTTGAATAGGCAGAATGCGCAAGTCGGGGATCGACCTGATCCCTCCTGTGTGCTACCGATCTTGCTACTAGTCCTGCTGTCACAACCTTCGGTCTGATCCAATCTTAGACTGGGAATGAACTCCATATGCTTAGATCGGGGATGAACTCCGTATTCCTAAGTCAACCCATGAAACGAGCATGCGGGAGCTCAGCCAGCCAGAGAGGTAGGATGCATAACCCAGGGATCGACTCGATCCCCTCTGCGTGCTATCGATCCCACTACGGGTCCTGCTGTAGCAACCCTCGGTCCGGTCTGATCTTAGACTGGGTGCACACTACGTATGCCTAAGTCAACCCACAAAATGAACATGCGGGCACTTAGCCGACCGGAGAGGCGGGATGCGCAAGCCGTGGATCGATCAAGTGGTAGGTGGGTTTAGGCACATCTTCATATTTTTGCCATGCCAATACCATTTTTATGGCTTGTAAATTCATACAATGGTCCCCTAAGCCTTCATGTGAAGTTTTGTGGCAAGACGACCCGTTTTCTATTTTTCACGCTTTTCAAAACTTTTTACGGTTCGAGATTTTTTAAAATTTTTTTAGAAAGAGTTTTGGCCCCAAATTTGGTAGATGTGATCCTTGTATTTTTGTTGGCTTGCACAAACAAATTCAGCTAAAAACTCAAAGTGGAGAAGATTTTGTGACCATTTGAGAAAAATGTCCCCATTTCAGACACTTTAATGGCTACTAGGAGCAAACCTATAAAATCTCAAATGCTCTTTAAGAGGGTGTGAGTTCTCAAGGTTTGATGAGGGATAGGGGGACAATATCAGGGCCAAGTGCCAGCACCCATCGCACACCATGTGCGCACACCCCCTGGCTCCCCCAATCGTCAGATCCCCCAATGCCGTCGGTTAGGTTCTCCGGTGATGCTCTGATGATGGTGCCTCGGGTGAAAAAAAGGTGGCACCAGCACATGCCCGAGCCCAGCATATGCACCATGGCGCAAAATCAAACTTCGGCCAAGGCCTCGACCATCAATGGCACCTGATGGCGTATGGTGACGGCACATGCATCGACCATCATCAGCACAGGCTACCCTTTGGTACGGGCACTTACCTCCACCGTCATCGGCACAAGCTGGGCCTAGTACGGGCGGTTGCCTCGATCACCATCGGCACATGCCAGCCTTTAGTGCGGGTGATTGCCTTGACCACATTCGGCACAAGATGGCCCCTGGTGCGGGCGATTGCATCGAACACCATCGACACATGTTGGGCCGTGGTGTGGGCTGTTACCTCGACCACCATCGGCACATGCCAAGCCCCGGTCTGTCCCCGAAACAAGCGTGCGAGCCGACCAAGGATCCCACTGCTGGTCCCCCTCGGTTGTTGCCCCAAACACCGTCGATAGCCTCTGGCCCTTGGTTGGTCGAGACCGAGAATGCACTATGTATGCCTAAGTCAAGCCATGAAAGGAGCGTGCAGGCACTCAACCGGACAGAGAGGCATAATGCACAAGCTGAGGATCGCCCTGATCCCCTTCTGTGTGCTGCCGATCCTGCTACAGGTCCCTCAGTTCGGCTAGGGCTTAGACCAGGAATGAACTCCGTATGCCTAAGTCAACCCACGAAACGAGCGTGCGAGCGGTCAACCGATCGAAGAGGTAGGATGCACAAGCCGAGGTTTGGCCCGATCCCCCTCTGCGTGCTGCTGTCGATCCGACTGCCGGTTCGATCTTAGATTGGGAATGAATTCTGTATGCTTAGACTGGGAATGAACTCTTTATGCCTAAGTCAACCCACGAAACAAGCATGAGGGTGCTGAGCCGGCCGGAGAGGCATAATGCACAAGTCGGGGATTGATCCGGTCCCCTCTGCCTGCTGTCGGTCCCGCTGCCACAACTCTCAGCCCGACTAGGGCTTAGACATGGAATGAACTTCGTATGCCTAAGCCAACCCACGGAATGAGCGTGCGGGAGCTCAGTCTGCCAGAGAGGCAGAATGCTCAGGGTCGGGGATCGACCCGGTCCCCCTTACGTGCTACCAATCCTGCTTTTGGTCCTACTGCCGTAACCTTCGGTCCGATCCAATCTTAGACTGGGAATGAACTCTGTATGCTTAGACTGGGGATGAACTTCATATCTCTAAGTCAACACACGAAACGAGTGTACGGGCGTTCAGCCAGCCAAAGAGGTAGGATGCGCAAGCCGGGGACCGACTCGATCCCTTCTACGTGTTGTCTATCCCACTGTGGGTCTTGCTACCATAACCCTCGGTCTGATCCGATCTTAGACTGGGAGCGCACTACGTATGCCTAAGTCAACCCATGAAAAGAGCGTGCGGGCACTTAGCCGGTCGGAGAGGCAAGATGCGCAAGCCATGGATCGATCGAGTGGTAGGTGGGTTCAGGCACATCTCCATATTTCTGCCATGCCAAAGCCATTTTTATGGCTTGTTAATTCATACAATGGTCCCCTAAGCCTTCATGTGAAGTTTCATGGCAAGACGACCTGTTTTCTATTTTTCATGATTTTTGAAACTTTATGTGGTTCGGGATTTTTTAGAATTTTTTTAGGAGTTTTGGCCCCAATTTTGGTAGACGTGATCCTTGTATTTTTGTTGGCACGCACAAACAAATTCAGCAAAAAACTCACAGTGGAGAAGATTTTGTGACCGTTTGAAAAAAGTGTTCCCATTTCAGACACTTTGATGGCTACTGGGAGCAAACCTATAAAATCTTAAATGCCCTTTAAGGGGGTGAGTTCTCGAGGTTTGATGAGGAATAGGGGGCCAATATAAGGGCCAAGTACCAGCACCCATCGCACATCATGTGCGCACACCTCCTGGCCCCCCCAATCGTCGGAACCCCCAATGCTGTCGGTTAGGTTCTCCGGTGATGCTCCGACGATGGTGCCCCGAGCAAAAAAAATGTGGCAGCAACACATGCCCGAGCCAGCATGTGCACCATGGCTCAAAATCAAACTTCGACCAAGGCCTCGACCATCAATGGCACATGATGGCACATGGTGATGGCACACGTATTAACCATCATCGGCATAGGCTGCCCTTTTGTACGGGCACTTGCCTCGACCGCCATCGGCACAAGTTGGGCTCTGGTGTGACAGTTGCCTCGATCACCATCTGCACATGCCGACCTTTGGTGTGGGCGATTGCCTCGACCACCATCGGCACAAGATGGCCCCTGGTGCGGGCGGTTGCATCGAACACCATCAGCAAATGCTTGGTCGTGGTGCGGGTGGTTGCCTCGACCACCATTGGCACATGCTGAGCCCCGGTCGACCCCTGAAATGAGCATGCGGGCATCGAACCGATCGTTGGGAACGGGATGCACGGGCCGACCAAGGATCCCGCTGCTGGTCCCCTTTGGCTATTGCCCCAAACGTTGTCGATAGCCTCTGGCCCTTAGTTGGTCGAGATCGAGAATGCACTACGTATCCCTAAGTCAACCCATGAAACAAGCGTGTGGGCACTCTGCCGATCGGAGAGCCAGAATGCATGGGTCAAGGATCAGCTTGATCCCCGTCTGCGTGCTTCCAATCCCGCTATGGGTCCCTCGATTCGATTGGTGCTTAGACAGGGAATGAACTCTGTATGCCTAAGTCAACCCACAAAACGAGCGTACGGCCATTCAGTCGATCGGAGAGGCAGGATGTGCAAGCTGAAGATCAGCCCAGTCCCCCTATGAGTGCTGCTATCGATCCCGCTGCCGGTCAGATCTTAGATTGGGAATGAACTCCGTATGCTTAGACTGGGAATGAACTCTGTATGCCTAAGTCAACCCATGAAATGAGCGTGTGGGCATTGATCCGATCGGAGAGGCATAATGGGCAAGCCGAGGATCGGCCCGATCCCCTTCTGCGTGCTGTCGGTCCCACTACCATAACCCTCGATCCGACTAGGGCTTAGACGTGAAATGAACTCTGTATGCCTAAGCCAATCCATGAAACGAGCGTGCAGGCGCTCAGTCGGTCGGAGAGGCGGAATGCACCAGCCAGGGATCGGCCCGATCCCCCCTACGTGCTATCGATCTTGCTACTGGTCCTGCTACCGTAACCCTTGGTCTGGCCCGATCTTATACTAGGAATGAACTCTATATGCTTAGACTGGGGATGAACTCCGTATGCCTAAGTCAACCCATGAAACGAACGTGCGGGCACTCAGTCGGCCAGAGAGGCAGGATGCGCATGCCAGGGATCGACCCGGTCCCCTCTACGTGCTGTCGATCTCGTTGTGGGTCCTGCTGTCGCAACCCTCAGTCCGGTCTGATCTTAGGTTGGGAGCACACTACGTATGCCTAAGTCAGCCCACGAAACGAGCGTGCGGGCACTTAGCCAGTCAGAGAGGTGAGATGCACAAGCCGTGGATCGATCGAGTGGTAGGTAGGTTTAGGCACATCTTCATATTTCTGCCATGCCAATGCCATTTTTATGGCTTGTAAATTCATACAATGGTCCCCTAAGCCTTCATGTGAAGTTTCATGGCAACACGACCCGTTTTCTATTTTTCATGATTTTTGGAACTTTTTACGGTTTGGGATTTTTTAAAATTTTTTTATAAGGGGTTTTGGCCCAAAATTTGGTAGACATGATCCTTGTATTTTTGTTGGCACGCAAAAACAAATTTGGTAGACGTGATCCTTGTTTTTTTGTTGGCACGCATAAACAAAAACTCGAAGTGGAGAAGATTTTGTGATCGTTTGAAAAAAATGTCTCCATTTCAGACACTTTAATGGCTACTGGGAGCAAACCTATAAAATCTTAAATGCTCTTTAAGAGGGTGTGAGTTCTCGAGGTTTGATGAGGGATAGGGGGCTAATATAAGGGCCAAGTGCCAGCACCCATCGCATATCATGTGCGCACACCCCCAGCCCCTCCAATCATCGAAACCCCAATGTTGCCAGTTAGGTTCTCCGACGATGCTCCGACGATGGTGCCCCAAGCGAAAAAAATGTGACACCAGCACATGCCCGAGCCCAACATGTGCACCATGGCTCAAATTCGAACTTCGGCCAAGGCCTCGACCATCAATGGCACATGATGGCGCATGGTGATGGCATATGCATCGACCATCATCGGCACAGGCTACCATTTAGTACAGGCACTTGCCTCGACCGCCATCGACACAAGCTGGGCCCTGGTGTAGACGGTTGCCTCGATAACCATCAGCATAAGATGGCTCCTGGTGTGGGAGGTTACATCGAACACCATCGACACATGCTGGGTCGTGGTGTGGGCTGTTACCTCGACCACCATCGGCACATGTCGAGCCTCGGTCGGCCCCTGGAACGAGCGTGCGAGCCCCGAACCGACCGCTAGGGGTGGGATGCGTGAGCCGACCAAGTATCCCGCTGTTGGTCCCCCTCGGTTGTTGCCCCCTAATGCCGTCAATAGCCTCTGGCCATTGGTTGGTCGAGATCGGGAATGCACTACGTATGCCTAAGTTAATCCAAGAAATGAACGTGCAGGCACTCAGCTGGCCAGAGAGGTAGGATGCGCAAGCTGAGGATCGACCCGGTCCCCCTCTACGTGTTGTTGTCGATCTTGCTGTCGGTCCGATGTTAGACTGAGAATGAACTCCGTATACTTAGACTGGGAATGAACTCCATATGCCTAAGTCAACCAACGAAACGAGCGTACGGGCACTGAGCCGATCAGAGAGGCATAATGCATAAGCTGGAGATCGGCCCGGTGCCCCCCAGCATGCTGTCTATCCCGCTACCACAACCCTCAGTCTGGCTAGCGCTTAGACATGGAATGAACTCCGTATGCCAAAGCCAACTCATGAAACGAGCGTGCGGGTACTCAGTCGGTCGGAGAGGCAGAATGCACAAGCCGGGGATCGATCCGGTCCCCCTCTGCATGATGCTGTCGATCCCACTATCGATCCGATCTTAGACTGAGAATGAACTCTGTATGCTTAGACTGGGAATGAACTCCGTACGCCTAAGTCAACCCACGAAACGAGTGTGCGGGCACTGAGCCGACCGGAGAGGCATAATGCTCAAGCCGGGGATCTGTCCGATCCCCCTCTACATGCTATCAGTCCCGCTGCCACAACTCTCGGTTCGGCTGGGGCTTAGACATGGAATGAACTCCGTATGCCTAACCAACCCACGAAACGAGCGTACGGGCGCTCAACAAGTCGGAGAGGTAGAATGCACAAACCGAGGATCGGCCCAGTCCCCTCTGCGTACTGTCAATCTTGCTGTGGGTCCCTTGGTCTAGTTGGGGCTTAGACCAGGAATGAACTCCGTATGCCTAAGTCAACCCACGAAACGAGCGTGCGAACGCTCAGTCAGTCGGAGAGGCTAGATGCGTAAGTCGGGGATCAACCCGATCTCCTCTGCATGCTACCGACCTGTTGTGGGTCCTGCTGTCACAACCCTCAGTTCGATCCAATCTTAGACTGGGAGCGCACTACGTATGCCTAAGTCAACCCACGAAATAAGCGTGCGGGCACTTAGCTGGCCGGAGAGGCAGGATGCGCAAGTTGTGGATCGATCGAGTGGTTGGTGGGTTTAGGCACATCTTCATATTTCTGCCATGCCAATGCCATTTTTATGGCTTGTAAGTTCATACAATGGTCCCCTAAGCTTTCATGTGAAGTTTCTTGGGAAGACAACCTGTTTTCTATTTTTCACGATTTTTGAAACTTTTTATGGTTCGAGATTTTTTAAAAATTTTTTAGAAGGAGTTTTGGCCCCAAATTTGGTAGACGTGATCCTTGTATTTTTGTTGGCATGCACAAACAAATTCAGCTAAAAACTTGAAGTGGAGAAGATTTTGTGACCGTTTGAAAAAAATGTCCCTATTTCAGACACTTTAAAGGTAATGCTCCGACGATGGTTCCCTGGTCGGCCCCCGAAACGAGCGTGCGAGCACCAAACCGACCTCTGGGAGTGGGATGCATGAGCCAACTAGGATCCCGCTGCTGGTCCCCCTCGGTTGCTGCCCTAAACGCCATCGATAGCCTCTGGCCCTTGGTTGGTCGAGACTGAAAATGCACTACGTATGCCTAAGTCAACCCATGAAACGAGCGTGCGGGCGCTCAGCCGGTTGGAGAGCCAGAATGCGCAAGCCGAGGATCAACCCGATCACCCTTTACTTGCTGCCATCCCACTGCAGGCCCCTCGATCCGGTTGAGGCTTAGATCGGGAATGAACTCCATATGCCTAAGTCAACCCATGAAACGAGCGTACGGGCGCTCAGTCGGTCGGAGAGGCAGGATACGCAAAGCCGAGGATCGGTCGGTCCCCCTTTGCATGCTGCTGTAGATGCCACTGTCGGTCCGATCTTAGACTAGGAATGAACTCCGTATGCTTAGACTGGGAATGAACTTTGCATGCCAAAGTCAACCCACAAAACGAGCGTGCGGGCGTTGAGCCGGTCAGAGAGGCATAACACAGAAGTCGAGGATCGACCCGGTCCCCCTCTGCGGGCTATTTGTCTCGCTGCCCCAACCCTAAGTCCGACTAGGGCTTAGACATGGAATGAACTCTGTATGCCTAAGCCAACCCATGAAACAAGCATGCGTGTGCTCAGTCGACTGGAGAGGCAGAATGCGCAAGCTGGGGATCGTCCCGATCCCCTTCTGCATGCTACTGCCAATCCCGTTGCTAGTCCCATTTTAGACTGGGAATGAACTTCGTATGCTTAGACTGGGAATGAACTCCGTATGCCTGAGCTGGCTGGAGAGGCGTAATACGCAAGCCAAGGATCGACCCGATCGCTCTCTACAGGCTGTCAGTCCCACAGCCCCAACCCTCAGTCCGACTAGGGCTTAGACATGGAATGAGCTCCGTATGCCTAAGCCAATCCATGAAACGAGCGTCCAGGCGCTCAACCGGGCGGAGATGCGGAATGCACAAGTCGAGAATCGATTCGGTCCCCCCTGTGTGCTATCGATCCTGCTGCTGGTCCTGCTACTGCAACCCTCGGTCCGATCCGATCTTAGACTGGGAATGAACTCCATATGCTTAGACTGGGGATTAACTCCGTATGCCTAAGTCAACCCATGAAATGAGCGTGGGGCACCCAGCAGGCCAGAGAGGCAGGATGCGCATGCCAGGGATCGACCTGATCCCCTCTGCGTGCTGCCAATCCCACTGTGGGTCCTGCTATTGCAACCCTCAGCCCGGTCTGATCTTAGGCTGGAAGCGCACTACGTATGCCTAAGTCAACCCACGAAATGAGCGTGTGGGCACTTAGCCGATCAGAAAGGCGGGATGCGCAAGCCTTGGATCGATCGAGTGGTAGGTGGGTTCAGGCACATCTCCATATTTCTATCATGCCAATGCCATTTTTATGGCTTGTAAATTCATGCAATGGTCCCCTAAGCCTTCAATGAAGTTTCGTGGCAAGACAACCCGTTTTCTATTTTTCACGATTTTTGAAACTTTTTATGGTTCAGGATTTTTTAAAATTTTTTTATAAGGAGTTTTGGCCCCAAATTTGGTAGATGTGATGCTTGTATTTTTGTTGGCACGCATAAACAAATTTGGTAGACGTGATCCTTTTTTTTTTGTTGGCATGCACAAACAAAATCTCAAAGTGGAGAAGATTTTGTGATCGTTTGAAAAAAATGGCTACTGGGAGCAAACCGATAAAATCTGAAATGCTCTTTCAGGGGGTGTGAGTTCTCGAGGTTTGATGAAGGATAGGGGGCCAATATAAGGGCCAAGTACCAGCACTCATCGCACATCATGTGCGCACACCCCTCGGTCCCCCCAATCGTCGGAACCCCCAATGCCGTCAGTTAGGTTCTCCGACGATGCTCCGACGATGGTGCCCCAGTAAAAAAAAATGTGGCACCAGCACATGCTCGAGCCCAGCATGTGCACCGTGGCTTAAAATTGAACTTCGGCCAAGGCTTCGACCATCAATGGCACATGATGGTGTATGGTGATGGGACATGCAATGACCATCATCGGCACAGGCTGCCTTTTGGTATGGGCACTTGCCTCAACCACCATTGGCACAAGCTGGGCCTTGGTGTGAGCGGTTGCCTCGACCACCATCGGCACAAGATGGTGTCTGGTGCAGGCGGTTGCATCGAACACCATCGGTACATGCTGGGCTGTGGTGCGGGCAGTTGTTTCGACCACCATCGTTACATGTCAACCCCCGAAACGGGCGTGCTGGCACCAAATCGACCATTAGGGTTGGGATGCACAAGCCGACCAAAGCTCCCGCTGCTGGTCCCCCTCGATTGTTACCCCAAATGCCATCGATAGCCTCTGGCCCTTGATTGGTCGAGATCGAGAATGCACTACGTATGCCTAAGTCAACCCATGAAATGAACGTGCGGGTGCTCAATGGGCTGGAGAGCCAGATTACGTAGGTCGAGGATCAGCCCGATCCCCCTCTGTGTGCTACCGATCCTGCTACGAGTCCCTCGGTCTGGTTGGGGCTTAGACCGGGAATGAACTCTGTATGCCTAAGTCAACCCATGAAACAAGCGTACGGGCGCTCAGTCGATCGGAAAGGCAAGATGCGCAAGCCGAGGATCGGCTCGATCCCCCTCTGCATGCTGCTACCGGTCCGATCTTAGACTGGGAATGAACTTTGTATGCTTAGACTAGGAATCAACTTCGTATGCCTAAGTCAACCCACAAATCGAGCGTACGGGCGCTGAGCAGGCCGAAAAGGCATAATGCACAAGCTGGGGATCGACTTGGTCCCCCTCTACGTGCTGCCGATCCCGCTACCACAACCCTCGATCCGACTGGGGCTTAGATATGGAATGAACTCTGTATGCCTAAGCCGACCCATGAAACGAGTGTACGGGGGCTCAGCCGGTCGGAGAGGCAAAATGCGTCAGCCGAGGATCGGCTTGGTCCCCCTCTGCGTGCTGCTATCGGTCCGATTTTAGACTGAGAATCAACTCTGTATGCTTCGACTGGGAATGAACTCTGTATGCCTAAGTCAACCCACGAAATGAGCGTTCAGGCGCTGAGCAGGTCGGAGAGGTAGAATGTGTAAGCCGAGGATCAACCCGATCCCCCCTGCATGCTATCGATCCTGCTGCTGGTCCTACTGGCGCAACCCTCGGTCCGGTCTGATCTTAGACTGTGAATGAACTCCGTATGCTTAGACTGGGGATGAACTCCGTATGCGTAAGTCAGCCCATGAAATGAGCGTGCGAGTGCTTAGTCGACCAGAGAGGTAGGACGCGCAAGCTGGGGATCGACTCGGTCCCCTCTGCGTGCTGTCGATCCCGCTGTGGGTCCTATTGACACAACCCTCAATCCGATTTGATCTTAGACTGGGAGCGCACTACGTATGGCTAAGTCAACCCACGAAATGAGCGTGCGGGCTCTTAGGCGGCCGGAGAGGCAGGATGCGCAAGCTGTGGATCGATCGAGTGGTAGGCGGGTTCAGGCACATCTTCATATTTATGCCGTGCCAATGCCATTTTTATGGCTTGTAAATTCATACAATGGTCCCCTAAGCCTTCATGTAAAGTTTCGTGGCAAGATGACCCATTTTCTGTTTTTCACGATTTTTGAAACTTTTTATGGTTTGGGATTTGCCTTTGGTACGGGCACTTGCCTCGACCGCCATCGGCACAAGTTGGGCCTTGGTGCGAGCGGTTACCTCGATCACTATCGGCACATGTCGACCCTTGGTGCGGGCAATTGCCTCGACCACCATCGGCAAAAGATGGCCCCTGGTGTGGCCAATTACATCGAACACCATCGGCACATGCTGGGCCATGGTGTGGGCAGTTGCCTCGAACACCATCGGTACATGTCGAGCCCTGATCGACCCTTGAAACGAGCATACGGGCATAGAATCAACCACTGGGGGTGGGATGCACGAGCCAACCAAGGATCTCGTTGCTGGTCCCCCTCGGTTGTTGCCCCAAACGCAGTCGATAGCCTCTGGCCCTTGGTTGGTTCAGACCAAAAATGCACTACGTATGCCTAAGTCGACCCATGAAACGAGCGTGCGGGCACTCAACCGGCCAGAGAGCTAGAATGCGTAAGTCAAGGATCGACCCGATCCCCCTCTACGTGCTGTCGATCCCACTACGGATGTCTTGGTCCGGTTGGGGCTTAGACCGGAAATGAACTCCGTATGCCTAAGTCAACCCATGAAACGAGCGTACGGGTGCTCAACTAGTTGGAGAGGTAGGATGCGCAAGCCGAAGATTGGCTCGGTCCCCCTCTACATGCTGCTGTCGGTCCGATCTTAGACTGGTAATGAACTCCGTATGCTTAGACTGGGAATGAACTCCATATGCTAAAGTCAACCCTCAAAACAAGCGTGCGGGCGCTCAGCAGACCGAAGAGGCATAATGCGTAAGCCGAGGATCGGCTCGATCCCCCTCAACGTGCTGTCGGTCCCACTACCACAACCCTCGGTCCAATTGGGGCTTAGACATGCAATGAACTCCGTATGCCTAAGCCAAATCACAAAATGAGCGTGCGGACGCTCAGTCGGCTGGAGAGGCAGAATGTGCAAGCCAAGGATCGGCTCGATCCCCCCTGCGTGCTGCTGGTCCTACTATCACAACCCTCAGTCTGGTCTGATCTTAGACCAGGAATGAACTCTGTATGTTTAGACTGGGGATTAACTCCATATGCCTAAGTCAACCCACGAAATGAGCGTGCGGACGCTCAGTCGACCAGAGAGGCAGGATGCGCAAGCCGGGGATCGACCCGGTCCCCTCTACTTACTGTCGATCCCGCTACAGGTTTTGCTGTCGCAACCCTTGGTACGGTCTAATCTTAGACTAGGAACACACTACGTATGCGTAAGTCAACCCATGAAACGAGTGTGCGGGCACTTAGCAGGCCAAGGAGGCGGGATGCGCAAGCCATGGATCGATCGAGTGGTAGGTGGGTTCAGGCACATCTTCATATTTTTGCCATGCCAATCCATTTTTATGGCTGGTAAATTCATACAATGGTCCCCTAAGCGTTCACGTGAAGTTTCGTGGCAAGACGACCCGTTTTCTATTTTTCACGATTTTTGAAACTTTTTGTGGTTCAGGATTTTTTAAACTTTTTTTAGGAGTTTTGGCCCCAAATTTGGTAGATGTGATCCTTGTATTTTTGTTGGCACGCACAAAAAAATTCAGCTAAAAACTTGAAGTAGAGAAGATTTTGTGGCCGTTTGAAAAAAATGTCCCCATTTCAGACACTTTAATGGCTACTGGGAGCAAACCTATAAAATCTCAAATGCTCTTTAAAGGGGTGTGAGTTCTCAAGGTTTGATGAGGGATAGGGGGCCAATATGAAGGCCAAGTACTAGCACCCATCGTACATCATGTGTGCACACCCCCCGGCCCCCCCAATCACTGGAACCCTCGATGCCACCGGTTAGGTTCTCCGGTGATGCTCCGATGATGGTGCCCCAAGTGAAAAAGTATGGCACAAGCACATTCCTGAGCCCAGCATGTGCACCGTGGCTCAAAATCGAACTTCGGCCAAGGCCTTAACCATCAATGGCACATGATAGCGCATGGTGATGGCACATGCATCGACCATCATCGGCACAGGCTGCCCTTTGGCACGGGCACTTGCCTCGATCGCCATTGGCACAAGCTGGGTCCTGGTACGGGCGGTTGCCTCGACCACCACCGGCATAAGATGGCCCCTGGTGCGGGCGGTTGCATCGAACACCATCGGCTCATTATGGGTCGCAGTGCAGGTGGTTGCCTCGACCACCATCGGCACATGCCGAGCCCCGGTCGGCCCCTAAAATGAGCGTTCGAGCACCGAACCGACTGCTGGGGGTGGGATGCACGAGCCGACCAAGGATCCTGCTGTTGGTCCCCTCGATTGTTGCCCCAAACGCCGTCGATAGCCTCTGGCCCTTGGTTGGTCGAGATCGGTAATGCACTACGTATGCCTAAGTCAACCCATGAAATGAGCATGCGGGCCCTCAACCGATCAGAGAGCCAGAATGCATAAGCCGAGGATCGACCCGATCCCCCTCTGCGTGCTGTCGATCCCACTGCAGGTCTTTCAGTTCAGTTGGGGCTTAGACTGGTTGGGGCCAATGCCATTTTTATGGCTTGTAAATTCATACAATGGTCCCCTAAGCCTTCATGTGAAGTTTTGTGGCAAGACAACCCGTTTTCTATTTTCCATAATTTTTGAAACTTTTTAAGGTTCGAGATTTTTTAAAATTTTTTTAGAAGGAGTTTAGACATGATCCTTGTATTTTGGTTGGCAAGCATAAAAAATTCAGCTAAAAACTCGAAGTGGAGAAGATTTTGTGACGGTTTGAAAAAAATGTCCCCATTTCAGACACTTTAATGGCTACTGGGAGCAAACATATAAAATCTCAAATGCTCTTCATGGGCGTGTGAGTTCTTGAGGTTTGATGAGGGATAGGGGGCCAATATAAGGGCCAAGTACCAGCACCCATCGCACATCATGTGCGCACACCCCCTGGCCCCCCCCAATCACCGAAACTCCTAATGCCCCGGTTAGGTTCTCCGGCGATGCTCCGGCGATGGTGCGCCGGGCAAAAAAAATGTGGCACCAGCACATGCCTGAGCCTAGCATGTGCACCATGGCTCAAAATTGAACTTCGGCCAAGGCCTCGACCATCAATGGCACATGATGGCGCATGGTGGTGGCACATACATCGACCATCATTGGCACAGGCTGCCCTTTGGTACGGGCACTTGCCTCGACCGCCATTGGCACAAGCTGGGCCTCGGTACGGGCGGTTGTCTCGATCACCATCGGTACAAGCTGGCCCTTGGCGTGGGCGATTGCCTCGACCATCATAGGTAGAAGATAGCCCCCGGTTCGGGGCAATTGCATCGAACACCATCGGCACAAGATCCTGTTGTTGGTTCGATCTTAGATTGGGAATGAACTCCGTATGCTTAGACTGGGAATGAACTTCGTATGCCTAAGTCAACCCACGAAATGAGCGTTCGGGTGCTGAGCCAGTCGGAGAGGCATAATGCACAAGCCAGGGATCGACCCGATCCCCCTCTGCGTACTATCGATCCTGCTGCCACAACCCTCGGTCCGACTGGGGCTTAGACATGGAATGAACTTTGTATGCCTAAACCAACCCACAAAACGAGCGTGCGGGTGCTCAGCTGGTCGGAGAGGCAGAATGCGCAAGCCGGGGATCGACTCGGTCCCCTCTTGTGTGCTATCGATCCTGTTGCTATTCTTACTATTGTAACCCTTGGTCCGATCTGATCTTAGACTGGGAATGAACTCCATAAGCTTAGACTGGGGATGAACTCCGTACGCCTAAGTCAACCCATGAAACGAGCGTGTGGGTGCTTAGCCAGCCAGAGAGGCAGAATGCGTAGTCGGGGATCAACCAGATCCCCTCTGCATGCTGTCGATCCCGTTACGGGTCCTACTGCTGGGCCTTAGTGCGGGCGGTTGGCTCGACCACCATCGGCACAAGATGGCCTCTTGTGCAGGCAGTTGCATCGAACACCATGGGCACATACTGGGTCGTGGTGTGGGCGGTTGGCTCGACCACCATCGACACAAATCGAGCCTCAGTCGGGCCTCGAAATGAGTGTGCGAGAACCAAACTGACCACTGGGGGTGAGATGCACGAACCGATCGAGGATCTCGCTGCTGGTCCCCATCGATTGTTACCCCAAACGCCATCGATAGCCTTTGGCCCTTGGTTGGTCAAGATCGGGAATGCACTACGTACGGCTAAGCCAACCCATGAAACGAACGTACGGGCGCTCAACCGGTCGAAGAGCTAGAATGCGTAAGCCATGGATTGGCCCTGTCCCCTTCTACGTGCTGTCGATCCTGCTACAGGTCCCTCAGTCCAGTTGGGGCTTAGATTAGGAATGAACTCCGTATGCCTAACTCAACCCATGAAATGAGCGTGCAGGCGCTCAGCCGACCGAAAAGGTAGGATGTGTAAGCCGAAGATTGGCTCGGTCCCCCTCTGTATGCTGCTATCGATTCGATCTTAGACTGGGAATGAACTCCGTATGCCTAAGTCAACCCATAAAATGAGCGTGTGGGCGCTGAGCCGACCGGAGAGGCATAATGCGTAAGTCGGGGATCTACCCTATCCCCCTCTGCGTGCTGTTGGTCCCGTTGCCATAACCCTCGGTCTGGCTAGGGCTTAGACATGGAATGAACTCTTTATGCCTAAGCCAACCTACGAAACGAGAGTGCGGGTGCTCAGGCGGCCGGAGAAGGCAAAATGCATAAGCCGAGGATCGGCTCGATCCCCCCCTGTGTGCTGTCGGTCTTGCTGCTGGTCCTGCTGCCACAACCCTCGGTCCATTCCAATCTTAGATTGGGAATCAACTCCGTATGCTTACACTAGGGATGAACTTCGTATGCCTAAGTCAACCCATGAAACGAGCGTGCAGGCGCTCAATCGGCCAGAGAGGCAAGATGCGCAAGCCAGGGATCGACCCGGTCCCCTCTGCATGCTGCCAATCCTGCTACAGGACCTGCTGTTGTAACCTTCAGTCCGGTTCAATCTTAGATTGGGAGCGCACTATGTATGCCTAATTCAACCCACGAAATGAACGTGCGGGCACATATTCATATTTTTGCCATGGATCGATCGAGTGGTAGTTGGGTTCAGGCACATATTCATATTTATGCCAAGCCAATGCAAATTTTATGGCTTGTAAATTCATACAATGGTCCCCTAAGCCTTCATGTGAAATTTCATGGCAAGACGACCCGTTTCCTATTTTTCACGATTTTTGAAACTTTTTACGGTTCGAGATTTTTAAAATTTTTTTAGAAGCAGTTTTGGCCCCAATTTGGTAGACGTGATCCTTGTATTTTTGTTGGCACGCACAAAAAAATTCAGCTAAAAACTTGAAGTTGAGAAGATTTTGTGACCGTTCGAAAAAAATGTCCCCATTTCAGACATTTTAATGGCTACTGGGAGCAAACCTATAAATTCTCAATTGCTCATTAAGGGGGTGTGAGTTCTTGAGGTTCGACGAGGGATAGGGTGCCAATATAAAGGCCAAGTACCAGCACCCATCGCACATCATGCGCGCACACCCCCGAGCCCCCTCAATGGTCGGAACCCCCAATGCCGCCGGTTAGGTTCTCCGGTAATGCTCCGACGATGGTGCCTCGAGAGAAAAAAATGTGGCACCTACACATGCCTGAGTCCAGCATGTGCACCGTGGCTCAAAATCAAACTTCGACCAAGGCCTCGACCATCAATGGCACACGATGGCGCATGGTGGTGGCACATGCATCGACCATCATCGGTATAGGCTACCCTTTGGTACGGGCACTTACCTTGACCGCCATCGGTAGAAGCTGGGCCCTGGTGTGAGCGATTGCCTCAATCACCATTGGCACATGCCGGCCCTTAGTGCGGGCAATTGCCTCGACCACCATCGGCATAAGATGGCCCCTGGTGCAGGCGGTTGCAGCGAACACCATCAGCACATGTTGGGCTGTTGGGCCATGGTGCGGGTGGTTGCCTCGACCACCATTGGCACATGTCGAGCCCTGATCGGCCCCTAAAATGAATGTGTGGGCACCGAACGGACCATTGGGGGTGGGATACCCAACCCGACCAAGGATCCCGCTGCTGGTCCCCCTCAGTTGTTTCCCAAACGATGTCGATAGCCTCTAGCCCTTGGTTGGTCGAGACCGAGAATGCACTACGTATGCCTAAGTCAACCCATGAAACGAGCATGCGGGTGCTCAACCGGTCCGATCTTAGACTGGAAGCGCATTACGTATGCCTAAGTCAACCTAAGAAATGAGCGTGCGGGCACTTAGCCGACCGAAGAGGTGGGATGCGCAAGTCGTGGATTGATCGAGTGGTAGGTGGGTTCAGGCACATCTTCATATTTCTGCCATGCCAATGCCATTTTTATGGCTTGTAAATTCAAACAATGGTCCCCTAAGCCTTCATGTGAAGTTTCGTGGCAAGACGACCCATTTTCTATTTTTCATGATTTTGGAAACATTTTGTGGTTCAGAATTTTTTAAATTTTTTAGTATTATTTTTGGCCCTAATTTTGGTAGACGTGATCCTTGTATTTTTGTTGGGTCACTCAAAAAAATTCGACTAAAAACTCGAAGTGGAGAAGATTTTGTGACCGTTTGAAAAAAGTGTCCCCATTTCAGACACTTTAATGGCTACTAGAAGCAAACCTATAAAATCTCAAATGCTCTTTAAGGGGGTGTGAGTTCTCGAGGTTTAATGAGGGATAGGGGGCCAATATAAGGGCCAAGTAGCAGCATCCATCGCACATCATGTGCGCACACCCTCAGGCCCCCCCAATCATCGGAACCCCCAATGCTGTCGGTTAGGTTCTCCGATGATGCTCCGATGATGGTGCCTCGAAAAAATGTGGCACCAGCACATGCCCGAGCCTAGCATGTGCATCGTGGCTCAAAATTGAACTTCGGCCAAGGCCTCGACCATCAATGGCACATGATAGCGCATGGTGATGGCACATGCATCGACCATCATCGCCACAGGCTGCCCTTTGGTATGAGCACTTGCCTCGACCATCATTGGCACAAGTCGGGCCCTGGTACGAGCAGTTGCCTTGACCACCATCGACACAAGATGGCCCCTGGTGCGGGCGGTTGCATCGAACACCATCGACACAAGCTGGGCTATGGTGCGGGCGGTTGTCTCGACCACCATCGACACATGTCGAGCCTCGGTCGGCCCTCGAAATGAGCGTGTGAGCACTGAACCGACCAATGGGGGCGGGATGCGTGAGCCAACCAAGGATCCCGCTGCTGGTCCCCCTCAGTTGTTGCCCCAAATGTCATCGATAGCCTTTGGCCCTTGGTTGGTCGAGACTGAGAATGCACTACGTATGCCTATGTCAACCTATGAAACGAGCGTGCGGGTGCTCAGTCGGTCAGAGAGACAGAATGTGCAAGTCGAGGATCGGCTCGATCCCCCTCTGCATGCTAATGGTCCCTCGGTCTGATTGGGGCTTAGACCGAGAATGAACTCCGTATGCCTAAGTTAAACCACGAAACGAGTGTGCGGGCGCTCAGTCGGTCGGAGAGGTATGATGCGCAAGCCGAGGATCGACCCGATCCGCCTCTGTATGCTGTCGTTCCCGTTACGGGTCCCTCGATCTGATTGGGGCTTAGACCAGGAATGAACTCTGTATGCCTAAGTCAACCCATGAAACGAGTGTGCGGATGCTCAGTCGATCAGAGAGGCAGGATACGTAAGCCGAGGATCGACCCGATCCCCCTCTGCGTGCTGCTGTCGGTCTGATCTTAGACTGGGAGTGAACTCTGTATGCTTAGACTGGGAATGAACTCCATATGCCTAAGTCAACCCATGAAACGAGCATGCTGGTGCTCAACCGATCAGAGAGGCAGGATGCGTAAGCCAAAGATCGACCCGGTCCCCTCTACGTGCTGCTGCCCTTTGGTACTGGCACTTGCATCGACCGTCTCGACACAAGCTAGGCCCTGGTACGTGCGGTTGCCTCGATCACCATCGACACATGCTAGCCCTTGGTGCAGGCGATTGCCTCAACCACTATCAGCATAAAATGGCCCCTGGTGTGGGCGGTTGCATCAAACACCATCGGCACATGCTGGGCCATGGTGCGGGTGGTTGCCTAGACCACCATCGACACTTTTTGAGCCTCGGTCGACCCTCGAAATGAGCATGCGGGCACCGAATCGACCGCTGGGGGTGGGATGCATGAGCCGACCCAGGATCCTGCTGCTGGTCCCCCTCAGTTGTTACGCCAAATGCCATTGATAGCTTCTGGCCCTTGGTTGGTCAAGATCGGGAATGCACTACGTATGCCTAAGTCAACCCATTAAATGAGTGTACAGACGCTCAGCCGATCGGAGAGCCAAAATGTACAAGCCGAGGATCGGCTCGATCTTCTTCTGCGTGCTGTTGATCTCTCATGGGTCCTTCGGTCCGATCGGGGCTTAGACCAGGAATGAACTCCATATGCCTAAGTCAACCCACAAAATGAGTCTATGGGCGCTCAACCGGTCGGAGAGCCAGGATGTGCATGCTGAGGTTCAGCTCGATCCCCTTCTGCGTGCTGCTGCCAGTCTAATCTTAGACTGAAAATGAACTCCGTATGCATAGACTGGGAATGAACTCCGTATGCCTAAGTCAACCCACAAAATGAGCGTGCAGGCATTGAATAGGCCAGAGAGGCATAATGCGTAAGCCAGGGATCGGCCTGGTCCCACTCTGCATGCTGTCGGTCTCGCTGCCACAACCCTCAGTCCGACTGGGGCTTAGACATGGAATAAACTCCGTATGCCTAAGCCAACCCACAAAACGAGTGTGTGGGTGCTCAGTCGATCAGAGAGGCAGAATGCACGAGTCGTGGATCGACCCGATCCCCCCTACATGCTGTCGATCCTGCTACTAGTCCTGCTGTCGCAACCCTTGGTCTGGTCCGATCTTAGACTGGGAATGAACTCCGTATGCTTAGACTGGGGATGAACTCCGTATGCCTAAGTCAACCCACGAAACGAACGTGCAGGCACTCAGTCGAGGATCGATCCGGTCCTTTTTACGTGCTATCGATCCCGTTGTGGGTCCTGCTGCTGCAACCTTTAGTTGGTCTGATCTTAAACTGGGAGCGCACTACGTATGCCTAAGTCAACCCACGAAACGAACGTGCGGGCACTTAGCCGGTCGGAGAGACGGGATGCGCAAGCCGTGGATCGATCGAATGGTAGGTGGATTCAGGCACCTCTTCATATTTCTACCATGCCAATACCATTTTTATGGCTTGTAAATTCATACAATGGCCCCTGGTGCTGGCAGTTGCATCGAACACCATCGACACATGCTGGGTGTCACGGACTAAGCTTTCTCTCAATAAGCACTAGCCCGCGTGGCACTTGAATGGACGCTTCCACCCAAGTCAGCCTTCAATAGATCGAGATCTGAACAAATAACCATAAACCATGGTTAGTCTCAAGCATTCACAATAAGACACAATATATCAAGGTCAATCTCAAGCATACACACAACAAGGCACATTCACATCGAGAAAGAAAAGAAACACATCGAGGCAACAATCGGGCATTCAATCGAGGTGAATTTCATTAAAATCGAGAATCATACATCGGGACCTCCCAGCATCACTAGGGCCAGGGGGCAGCCCATGGTGGGTGGCCTAAGCTCGCATAGCACCCGGTGAGACAGCCTAACAATACCCTGCCGGCTCACCCCCCCTAAAGAGCCTTAGAGATTTTAGAGCTATGCTACCAGTAACCGTTACAATGTTTGAAATGGGGACACTTTTCCTAACACAAGGGGTCTACCTGGCCATGGCCCTATACATGGGTGGCTCATGGCAACCTAAGTTCCGGTCATGGCCTTATACAAGGTTGGCTCATGACATCCTCTCCCACCTATTCTATCGACGTCCTCGTCAACTTGCTGGCTTGAAATTCTTCGATCTTCTTTTGAAATCTCTGGAGGTCGTGCTCTCTCTCCCAGCTGGTTTCTTCTAGGCCTAGTCCCTCTCACTTTACTAAGTACCCGAACTAGTCTTCGAGATATCTTGGTTTCCTTGTCAGCTAAGATCTCTTGGACTCGACGCTCTGAGGGTGGCTTCATGGTGATGGCGGCTCTGGTTGGCTCTCTTCGACTAGCATCTGTAGGATCTGCATGGAATGGCTTCAAGTTGCTCACATGAAATACTGGGTGCACCTTCATCCACTTTGGAGGGTCGATTTTGTAAGAAGCATTCCCCACCTTGGAAAGGACCCTTACTGGACCTTCGTATTTGTGCACCAATCTACGATCTCTCTTCCTCAAGAACCTGGTTTGTTCAGGGACTAATTGAACAAGAACCAAATCCCCAACTTGAAATTGCTAAGCTCTACGACCCTTGTCTGCCCATTTCTTCATCTGTTTTGACACTTTCTCTAAGTAGGCTTGTGCAATCTCCGTGTTTTGTTTCCACTCCTTGCTGAAGTTGAATGCTCTGGGATTCTTTCCTCCATATTGTTCCAAGGAAGTGTGGGGTAGCCTTGGTAATTGTCCGATGACCACCTCAAATGGGCTCTTGTTAGTGGAAGAGCTTTTGTTGGAATTAAAACAGAGTTGAGCAACGTCCAATAATGAGGGCCAGTTCTTTTGGTTGGCGTGGACAAAATGCCTCAAGTATTCCTCTAACAATCCATTGAACCGCTCTGTTTGGCCATCAGTTTGAGGGTGATAGCTCGAGGAGATGTTGAGTTGGGACCCTAAAATCTTGAAAAGTTCTCTCCAAAAGGACCCCGTGAATCTGGGATCTCTATCGCTGACAATGTTTTGGGGGAGGCCCCAATACTTGACCACATGTTTGAACAATAGTCGAGCTGTGTCCTCCGCTGTACAGTACTTGGGAGCAAGAATGAATGTGGCATACTTAGAGAACCGATCAATCACCACCAAGATAGCTCCAAGATCGCCAACCTTGGGTAGGCTCGAGATGAAATCGAGGGAGATGCTTTCCCACGGTTTGGTAGGTACCGATAATGGTTTCAAGCATACCTGCAGGTTTCCTCTTCTCGACTTTGTCTTGTTGGCAAATGAGGCAAGTCTTCGTATATTCCATCACATCTTGTTGCATTTGAGGCCAACAATATCCTTGTTTCAATAACGCCAACGTGCGCTGCCAGCCCGGATGTCCCGCCCATGGGGTGTCATGACACTCCCTCATCAGCATCTGTCTCAGACCTCCTGCTCTTGGCACAAAGACTCGAGGTCCCTTGGTCCACAAGACCCCATTTTCTTTCCAGAAATGTTTGGACTTCCCTTCTTCCACTAGCTTCAAAATGGCACAAGCTTGCGGGTCTTTCCCTAAATGATCTCCAATCAACTTATGGATGCCTGTAGTGGCTCTACTAGCCACCATTGGGGCCATTCTTCTGAGGGCCGCTAACTCTGGCCGCCTGCTCAAGGCATCCGCCACTTGATTAGTCTTTCCCGTGGTATGCTCAAAACAAAAGTCGAACTCAGCTAAAAATTCCTGCCACCTAGCTTGTTTCGCCGTGAGTCTTGGTTGGGTGAGAAAGTGGCTAACGGCTATGTTGTCTGTCTTCACGACAAAGTGCGAACCCAACAAGTAATGCCGCCAAGTCCTCAAGCAATGAACCACTGCAAGGAGCTCTTTTTCCTGGGCTGTATATTTCCTTTCAGCTTCACTCAGCTTCTTACTTTCGAATGCTATCGGGTGATGTTGTTGTAAAAGCACACCTCCAATAGCAAAATCTGATGCATCCGTCTGGACTTCAAAAGGCTTTTCAATATTAGGGAGAGCTAAGATGGGATCCTTCATAATAGCATCCTTCAATCCCTCGAAGGCCTCTTGGCACTCGTTCGTCCAACACCATTTATGTTCCTTCTTCAATAGCTCCGTGAGGGCCGTGGTCTTACGAGAGTACCCTTCCACAAACCTTCTATAATAGTTGGCTAGTCCCAAAAAGGAGCGGAGCTCACTAACATTCTTCGGTATCATCCACTCTTTGATGGCCCTAACCTTTTCCATGTCCATTCGGATGTGGCCACGTTCGACAATGTGACCGAGAAAATGGATTTGGGTCTGAGCAAATGCACACTTCTCCCTTTTTACATATAACTGGTGGTCCTGTAACCTTTGAAATACCTGGCACAGGTGTTCTTGATGTTCTTCCAATGTGGAGCTATATACCACTATATCGTCTAAATAAATGACTACAAACTTGTCTAAGTAGTCATGAAACACCTGATTCATCAGTGTACAAAATGTGGCAGGAGCATTGGTTAGTCCAAAAGGCATAACAAGGAATTCAAATGCACCATACCGTGTTACACAAGTGGTCTTCGGCTCATCTCCCTCGAGGATTCTGACCTGATGGTACCCCGATCTCAGGTCCAGGTTGGAGAAGTACTTGGCCCCGCTCAATTGATCAAACAAGTCTGCTATGAGCGGGATAGGATATTTGTTTCTTACGGTGACTTTGTTCAAAGCCCTATAGTCAACACATAAGCGCAAACTCCCATCATGCTTTTTCTGGAATAACACTGGCGCTCCGAAAGGAGCCTTTGATGGTCGGATGAACCCGACTTGTAGAAGCTCATCTAACTATTTTCTCAGCTCGACCAATTCTGGCGGGGCCATGCGATAGGGAGCTCTAGCAGGGGGTTTTGCCCCTGGGAGGAGCTCAATTTCGTGGTCCACTGCTCGTCGAGGGGGTAGAACCTTGGGCAACATCTCTGGCATCACCTCTCTGAATTCTTCTAACACTTTCTTCACGCCATTGGGTATTGGTTCTACTTTCGACCCTTCTTTGTAGATCGGCATGGCCACAAAAGAGGGTTCCCCTCTCTTTACCCCTTTCTTGAATTGCAAAGCCGAAATCATTTTCTTCCCACTCTTTGGCAAGATATTGGCTGGCACCACACATGGGTGTTCTCCTAAAAACAACAAGCAGCTAGCAGCAGGGATAGGGATCACCTGAGCCAACGTCATGAAGTCCAATCCGAGAACGACATCAAAGTCATCCATGGGGGAGACTGTGAAGTCTACCTTCCCTTCCTATGGCCCCAATCGGGTTGTCACACTTTTCGAGCTTCCACTGATTGCAAAGGCTGGCGAATTGACCGCCTTCATTCACCCACAATCTTTACTAATCTGAAGACCATACCTTTTTGCTTCTTCTGGTGTGATGAAAGTGTCGGTTGCACCCGTATCCACCATGGCCTTGGTGGCTTTCCCATTGATCGTTAAGTTCACGTACATCAAGCCTTCATGTGAAGTTTCGTGGCAAGATAACCCGTTTTCTATTTTTCACGAATTTCAAAACTTCTTGCAGTTTGAGATTTTTTAAAATTTTTTTAGAAAATGTTTTGGCCCTAAATTTGGTAGACATGATCCTTGTATTTTTGTTGGCACGCACAAACAAATTCAGCTAAAAACTCGAAGTGGAGAAGATTTTGTGACCTTTTGAAAAAAATGTCCCCATTTCAGACACTTTAATGGCTACTGGGAGCAAACCTATAAAATCTGAAATGCTCTTTAAGGGGGTGTGAGTTCCCAAGGTTTGGTGAGGGATAGGGGGCCAATATAAGGGCCAAGTACCAGCACCGATCACACATCATGTGCGCACACCCCCCGCCCCCCCAATCACCGGAACCCTCAATGCGCCGGTTAGGTCTCCGATGATGCTCCGGTGATGGTGCCCCAGGCGAAAAAAATGTGGCACTAGCACATGCCTGAGCCCAACATGTGCACCGTAGCTCAAAATCGAACTTCAGCCAAGGCCTCAACCATCAATGGCACATGATGGTGTATGGTGATGGCACACGCATTGACCATCATCGGCACAGGCTACCCTTTGGTACAGGCACTTGCCTTGACCGCCATCGGCACAAGCTGGGCCTCGGTGCAGGCGGTTGCCTCGATCACCATCGACACATGCTGGCCCTTGGTGTGGGTGATTGCCTTGACCACCATCAGCACAAGATGGCCCCTGGTGTGGGCGGTTGCATCGAACACCATTGGCACATGTTGGGCTGTGGTACGAGCGGTTGGCTTGACCACCATCGGCACATGCCGAGCCCCGATCGGCCCCCGAAACAAGCGTACTGGCACCAAATCGACCGCTGGGGGTAGATGCACGAGCCGACCAAGGATCTCGTTGCTGGTCCCACTCGGTTGTTGCCTCAAACGTCGTAGACAGCCTCTGGCCCTTGGTTGGTCGAGATCGAGAATGCACTACGTATGCCTAAGTCAACCCATGAAATGAGTGTGTGGGCACTCAATCGGCCAGAGAGCCAGAATGCGCAAGCCAAGGATCACCCGGTCCCCTTCTGCGTGCTGTAGATCTCGCTGCGGGCGCCTTAGTCCGATTGGGGCTTAGATCGGGAATGAACTCCGTATGCCTAAGTCAACCCATTAAATGAGTGTGCGGGCACTCAGTAACCCGGAGAGGTAGGATACGTAAGCTGAGGATCGACCCAGTCCCCCTCTGCTTGCTGCTGTCGATCCGATCTTAGAATGAGAATGAATTTCGTATGCTTAGACTGGGAATGAACTCCATATGCCTTAGTCAACCCACAAAACGAACGGTGGGCATTGAACCAGTCCCCCTCTGCGTGCTGCCGATCTTGCTGCCATAACCCTCGGTTTGGCTGGGGCTTAGACATGGAATGAACTCCATATTCCTAAGCCAACCCACGAAATGAGCGTGCAGGTGCTCAACCGACCGGAGAGGCAGATTGCGTAAGCCGAAGATTGACCCGGTCCCCACTACATGCTGTTGGTCCTGCTATGGGTTCTGCTATCGTAACCCTTGGTTCGGTCCGATCTTAGACTAGGAGTGCACTACGTATGCCTAAGTCAACCCACGAAACGAGCGTGCGGGCACTTAGCCGGCTAGAGTGGCGGGATGCGCAAGCCATGGATCGAACGAGTGGTAGGTGGGTTCAGGCACATCTTTATATTTCTGTCATGCCAATGCCATTTTTATGGCTTGTAAATTCATACAATTGTCCCCTAAGCCTTCATGTGAAGTTTCATAGCAAGACGACCCGTTTTCTATTTTTCATGAATTTCAAAACTTCTTGCAGTTTGAGATTTTTTAAAATTTTTTTAGAAAATGTTTGGCCCTAAAATTTGGTAGAGCATGAAGCCTTGTATTCTTGTTGGCCACGCACCAAACAAATTCAGCTAAAACTCGAAGTGGAGAAAGATTTTGGTGACCGTTTGAAAAAAAATGTCCCCATTTCCAGACACTTAATGGCTTACTGGGAGCAAACCTATTAAAATCCAAAATGGCTCTCTAAGAGGGTGTGAAGTTCTCGTACGGTTTGAATGAGGGATAGGGGGCCAACATAAGGGCCAAGTAAAAGCACTCATCGCACATCATGTGCGCACACCTCCCGGCCCCCCAATCGTCGGAACCCCTAATGCCACCGGTTAGGTTCTTTGGCAATGCTCCGGTGATGATGCCCCAGGCGAAAAAAATGTGGCACCAGCACAGCCCGAGCCCAGCATGTGCACCGTGGCTCAAAATCGAACTTTGACCAAGGCCTCGACCATCAATGGCACATGATGACACATATTGATGGCACATGCATCGACCATCATCGGCACAGGCTGCCCTTTGGTACAGGCACTTGCCTCGACCGCCATCGGCACAAGCTGGGCTCTGGTGCGGGCGGTTGCCTCGACCACCATCGGTACAAGATGGCCCCTGGTGTGGGCAGTTACATCGAACACCATCGGCACATGCTGGGTCATGGTGCGGGCGGTTGCCTCGACCATCATCGACACATGTCGAGCCCCGATCGGCCCTCGAAACGAGCGTGCAAGCATCGAACTGACCACTGGGGGTGGGATGTGCGAGCCGACCAAGCATACCGCTACTGGTCCCCCTCGGTTGTTGCCCTAAATGCCATCAATAGCCTCTGGCCCTTGGTTGGTCGAGATCAGGAATGCACTATGTATGCCTAAGTCAACCCATGAAATGAGCGTGCGGGCGCTTAGCCGGTCGGAGAGCCAGAATGCGTAAGCTGAGAATCGACCCAGTCCCTTTATGTATGCTGTCGATTCGACTACGAGTCCCTCAGTCCGATTGGGGCTTAGATCGAGAATGAACTCCGTATGCCTAAGTCAACCCATGAAATGAACATGTGGGCGCTCAGTCGACCAGAGAGGCAGGATGCGCAAGTCAAGGATCGGCCTGGTCCCCCTCTGCGTGCTATTGTCGATCCCGCTACTGGTCCGATCTTAGACTGGGAATGAACTCCGTATGCCTAAGTCAACCCATGAAACGAGTGTGCGAGTGCTGAGCTGGTCGGAGAGGCATAATGCGCAAGCCGGGGATCGGCCTGATCCCCCTCTGTGTGCTGTCGATCCTGCTACCACAACCCTTGGTCTGGCTGGGGCTTAGACATGGAATGAACTTCGTATGCCTAAGCCAACCCACGAAACGAGCGTGTGGGTGCTCAGCCGGACGGAGAGGCAGAATGTGCAAGCTGGGGATCAACCAGGTCCCCCCTGCGTGCTACCGATCTTGCTGCTGGTCTTGCTGCAGTAACCCTCGGTCCGATCCGATCTTAGATTGGGAATGAACTCCGTATGCTTAGACTGGGGATGAACTCCGTATGCCTAAGTCAACCCACAAAATGAGCATGCGGGCGCTCAACCGACGAGAGAGGCAGGATGCACAAGCTGAAGATCAACCCGATCCCCTCTGTGTGTTACCGATCCTGTTACGGGTCCTGCTACCGTAACCCTCAGTCCAATCTGATCTTAGACTGGGAGTGCACTACGTATGCCTAGGTCAACCCATGAAACGAGCGTGCGGACACTTAGCCGGTCGGAGAGGCGGGATGTGCAAGTCATGGATTGATCGAATGGTAGGTGGGTTCAGGCACATCTTCATATTTCTGCCATGCCAATGCCATTTTTATGGCTTGTAAATTCATACAATGGTCCTTTAAGCCTTCATGTGAAGTTTCGTGGGAAGACGACCTGTTTTCTATTTCTCACGATTTTTGAAACTTTTTACGGTTCGGGATTTTTCTAAATTTTTTTAGAAGGACTTTTTGCCCCAAATTTACTAGACGTGATCCTTGTATTTTTGTTGGCATGCACAAAAAAATTCAGCTAAAAACTCGAAGTGGAGAAGATTTTGTGACCGTTTTAAAAAAATGTCCCCATTTCAAACACTTTAATGGCTACTGGGAGCAAACCTATAAAATCTGAAATGCTCTTTAAGGGGGTGTGAGTTTTCATGGTTTGATGAGGGATAGGGGACCAATATAAGGGCCAAGTACCAGCACCCATCGTACATCATGTGCACACACCCCCCAGCCCCCCAATCGTCGGAACCCTCGATGCCGTCGGTTAGGTTCTCCGACGATGCTCCGACGATGGTGCCTCGAGTGAAAAAATTGTGGCACCAACACAAGCCTGAGCCCAGCATGTGCACCGTGGCTGAAATGGAACTTCGGTCGAGGCCTCGACCATTAATGGCACATGATGGCGTATGGTGATGGCACATGCATCGACCATCATTGGCACAGGCTGCCCTTTGGTACGGGCACTTGCCTTGACCACCATCGGCACAAGCTGGGCTCTGGTGCGGGCAGTTGCCTCGTCACCATCGGTACATGCTAGCCCTTGGTGCGGGCGATTGCCTCGACCACCATCGGCACAAGATGGCCGCTGGTGCGGGCGGTTGCATCGAACACCATCGACACACACTGGGCCATGGTGCGGGCGATTGCCTCGACCACCATCGGCCCCTTGTTGGTTGAGACTGGGAATGCACTATGTATGCCTAAGTCAACCAATGAAACGAGCGTGCGAGCACTCAGCTAGCCAAAGAGCCAAAATGCACAAGGCGAGGATCGGCCCAATCCCCCTCTACGTGCTGCTGCCAGTCTAATCTTAGACTGGGAATGAACTCTGTATGCTTAGACTGGGAATGAACTTCATATGCCTAAGTCAACCCATGAAACGAACGTGCAGGCGCTGAGCCGATCGAAGAGGCATAATGCGTAAGTAGGGGATCGGCCTGATCCCCTCTGCGTGCTGCCGGTCCCGCTGCCACAACCCTCATTCCGGCTGGGGCTTAAACATAGGATGAACTCCGTATGCCTAAGTCAACCCACGAAATGAGTGTGCAGGTGCTCAACCGACCAGAGAGGCAGGATGCGTAAGCTGAGGTTCGACCCTATCCCTTTCTCCGTGCTGCTGCCAGTCCGATCTTAGACTGGGAATGAACTCCGTATACCTAAGTCAACCCATGAAACAAGCATGCGGGTGCTGAGTCGACCGAAGAGGCATAATGCGTAAGACGAGGATCGGCCCGGTCCCCCTCTGCGTGCTGTCGGTCTCGCTACCACAACCCTCGATCCGGCTAGGGCTTAAACATGGAATGAACTCTGTATGCCTAAGTCAACTCATGAAATGAGTGTGCAGGCGCTCAACCGGTCGGAGAGCCAGAATACGCAAGTCGAGGGTTGGCCTGATCCCCCTCTGCGTGCTGTCGATCCTGTTGCAGGTCCCTCAATCCGATTAGGGCTTAGATCGGGAATAAACTCCGTATGCCTAAGTCAACCGACGAAACAAGCGTGTGGGCGCTCAACCGACCGGAGAGGCAGGATACGCAAGCTGAGGATTGGCCTGGTACCCCTCTGCGTGCTGCTGCTGGTCTGATCTTAGACTGAGAATGAACTCTGTATGCCTAAGTCAACCCCCAAAATGAGCGTACGAGCGCTGAGCCGACCGGAGAGGCATAATGTGCAAGCTGGGGATCGGCTCGATCCCCCTTTACGTGCTATCGATCCCGCTACCACAACCCTCTGTCCGACTGGGGCTTAGACATGGAATGAACTCTGTATGCCTAAGCCAACCCACAAAACAAGCGTGCGGGCACTTACCGGCCAGAGAGGCGGGATGCGCAAGCCGTTGATCGATCGAGTGGTAGGTGGGTTCAGGCACATCTTCATATTTCTACCATGCCAATGCCATTTTTATGGCTTGTAAATTCATACAATGGTCCCCTAAGCCTTCATGTGAAGTTTCGTGGTAAGACGACCTGTTTTTTATTTTTCATGATTTTTGCAACTTTTTACGGTTCGAGATTTTTTAAAATTTTTTTAGAAAGAGTTTTGGCCCCAAATTTGGTAGACGTGATCCTTGTATTTTTGTTGGCACACACAAACAAATTCAGCTACAAACTCGAAGTGGAGAAGATTTTATGACCGTTTGAAAAAAATGTCCCCATTTCAAACACTTTAATGGCTACTGGGAGCAAACCTATAAAATCTCAAATGTTTTTTAAGGGGGTGTGAGTTCTAGAGGTTTGATGAGGGATAGGGGACCAAAATAGGGGCCAAGTACCAGCACCCATCGCACATCATGTGCGCACACCCCCCGGCCCCCCCAATCACCGAAACCCCCAATGCTGCCAGTTAGGTTCTCTGACGATGCTCCTACAATGGTGCCTCGGGCGAAAAAAATTTGGCACCAGCACATGTCTAAGCCCATCATGTGCACCGTGGCTCAAAATCAAACTTCGGCCAAGGCCTCGACCATCAATGGCACATGATGGCACATGGTGATGGCACATGCATTGACCATCATCAGCACAGGCTGTCCTTTGGTACGGACACTTGCCTCAACCACCATCGACACAAGCTGGGCCCTGGTGTGGGTGATTGCCTTAACCACCATCGACACAAGATGGCCCCTGGTGCGGGCGGTTGCATCAAACACCATCGGCACATACTGGGCCATGGTGAGGGCGGTTACCTCGACCACCATTGGCACATGTCGAGCCCCAGTCGGCCCTCAAAATGAGCGTGCGGGCACCGAACCCACCGCTGGGGGTGGGATGCACGAGCCGACCAAGGATCCCACTTTTGGTCCCCCTCAGTTGTTGCCCCAAATGCCGTCGATAGCCTCTGGCCCTTGGTTGATCAAGACCGGGAATGCGCTACGTATGCCTAAGTCAACCTATGAAACGTGCGAACGGGCGCTCAACCGACCAAAGAGCTAGAATGCACAAGTCGAGATCGACCCGATCCCCCTCTACGTGCTATCGATACTGTTGTGGGTCCCTCGATCCGGATGGGGCTTAGATTGGGAATGAACTTCGTATGCCTAAGTCAACCCACGAAACGAGCGTGCGGGTGCTCAGCCAGCTGGAGAGGTAGGATGTGCAAGCCAAGGATCAGCCCGATCCCCCTCTGTGTGCTGCTGTCGGTCCGATCTTAGACTAGGAATGAACTCCTTATGCTTAGATTGGGAATGAACTCCGTATGCCTAAGTCAACCCATGAAAAGAGCATGCGGGTGCTGAGTCGGTTGGAGAGGCATAATGCGCAAGTCGGGGATCGACCCGATCCCCCTCTGTGTGCTGTCGGTCTCACTACCACAACCCTCGGTCCAACTGGGGCTTAGACATGGAATGAACTCCTTATGCCTAAGCCAACCCATAAAACGAGCGTGCGGGCGCTCAGCCAGTCGGAGAGGTAGAATACGCAAGCTGAGGATCGGCCCGATCCCCCCTGCGTGCTGTCGATACTGTTGCTGGTCCTGCTATCGCAACCCTCAGTTCGATCCAATCTTAGACTCAAAATGAACTTCATATACTTAAACTGGGGATGAACTCCGTATGCCTAAGTCAACACACAAAACGAGCGTGCGAGCGCTCAGCCGACCAGAGAGGCAGGATGCGTAAGTCGAGGATCGACCCGGTCCCTTTTGCATGCTACCAATCCCTCTGTGAGTCTTGCTACAGTAACCCTTGATCCAATCTGATCTTAGACTGGGAGCGCACTACGTATGCCTAAGTGAACCCACGAAACGAGCGTGTGGGCACTAAGCCGACCGGAGAGGTGAGATGCGCAAGCCATAGATCGATCAAGTGGTAGGTGGGTTCAGGTAGATCTTCATATTTCTACCATGCCAATGCCATTTTTATGGCTTGTAAATTCATACAATGGCCCCCTAAGCCTTCATGTGAAGTTTCGTGGCAAGACGACCCGTTTTCTATTTTTTATGATTTTCAAAACTTTTTGTGGTTTGAGATTTTTTAAAAATTTTTTAGAAGGAGTTTTGGCCCCAAATTTGGTAGACCTGATCCTTGTATCTTTTTTGGCTCGCACAAAAAAATTCAGCTAAAAACTCAAAGTGGTGAAGATTTTGTGACCATTTGATAAAAATGTCCCCATTTCAGACACTTTAATGGCTACTGGGAGCAAACCTATGAAATCTCAAATGCTCTTTAAGAGGGTGTGAGTTCTAGAGGTTTGATGAGGGATAGGGGGCCAATATACAGGCCAAGCACCAGTACCAATCGCACATCATGTGTGCACACCCCCCGGCCCCCCAATCGCCGGAACCCCCAATGCCGCCGGTTAGGTTCTTCGACGACGCTCCGGCGATGGTGCGTTGGACGAAAAAAATGTGGCACCAGCACATGCCCGAGTCCAGCATGTGCATCGTGGCTCAAAATTGAACTTCGACCAAGGCATTGACCATCAGTGGCACATGATGGCGCATGGTGATGGCACATGCATCGACCATCATCGACACAGGCTGCCCTTTGGTACGGGCACTTACCTCGACCGCCATTGGCACAAGCTGGGCCCTGGTGCGGGCGATTGCCTTGATCACCATCGGCACATGTCGGCCCTTGGTGTGGGTGATTGCCTCGACCACCATCGGCATAAGATGGCCCCTAGGGCGGGCGGTTGCATTGAACACCATCGGCATATGCTGGGTCGTAGTGCGGGCGGTTGCCTCGACCACCATCAGCAGATGTCGAGCCCCGATCGACCCCCGAAATGACAGTGCTGGCACCAAACTGACCGCTAGGGGCAGGATGCATGAGCTGACCAAGGATCCCGCTGCTGGTCACCCTCAGTTGTTGCCCCAAACACCGTCGATAGCCTCTGGCCCTTGGTTGGTCGAGACCGAGAATGCACTACGTATGCCTAAGTCAACCCATGGAATGAGCATGCGAGTGCTTAGTCGACCAAAAGCTAGAATATGTAAGCTGAAGATCGGCCTGATACCCCTCTATGTGCTGCTGATCCTGCTGCAAGTCCTTCGATCCGGTTGGGCCTTAGATCAGGAATGAAATCTGTATGCCTAGGTCAACCCACGAAACAAGCATGTGGGCACTCAGTCGATCGGAGAGGCAGGATGCACAAGCCGAGGCTTAGCCCGATCCCTCTCTGCGTGCTGCTACCGATCCAATCTTAGACTAGGAATGAACTCCGTATGCTTAGACTGGGAATGAACTTCGTATTCCTAAGTCAACCCATGAAACGAGCGTGCAGGCGCTAAGTCGGCCGGAGAGGCATAATGCGCAAGCTGGGGATCGATCCGGTCCCCCTCGCATGCTGCCGGTCCTACTGCCACAACCCTCGGTCTGACTGGGGTTTAGACATGGAATGAACTCCATATGCCTAAGCCAACCCATAAAATGAGCGTGCGGGCGCTTAGCCAGCCGAAGAGGTAGGATGCGCAAGCCGGGATCGATTGGTCCCCCCTGCGTGTGGCCCGATTTCCCTTACATGCTACCGATCCTGCTGCTGGTCCTGCTGCCTCAACCCTCGATCCGATCTGATCTTAGACTAGGAATGAACTCCGTATGCTTAGACTGGGGATGAACACCATATGCCTAAGTCAAACCATGAAACAAGCGTGTGGCGCTCAGCTGGCTAGAGAGGCTGGATGCATAATCCGAGGATCGACCCAGTCCCTTCTGTATGCTATCGATCTCGCTGTGGGTCTTGCTACCGCAACCCTCGATTTGGTCCGATCTTAGACTGGGAGTGCACTACGTATGCCTAAGTCAACCCATGAAACGAGCATGCGGGCACTTAGCCGGCCGAAGAGGTGGGATGCGTAAGCTGTGGATAGATCGAGTGGTGGGTGGGTTTAGGCACATCTTCATATTTCTGCTGTGCCAATGCCATTTTTATGGCTTGTAAATTCATACAATGGTCCACTAAGCCTTCATGTTAAGTTTCACGGCAAGACGACCCGTTTTCTATTTTTCACGATTTTTAAAACTTTTTACAGTTCAAGATTTTTTAAAATTTTTTTAGAAGGAGTTTTGGCCCCAAATCTGGTAGATTTGATCCTTGTATTTTTGTTGGCACGCACAAACAAATTCAGCTAAATACTAGAAGTGGAGAAGATTTTGTGACCGTTTGACAAAAATGTCCCCATTTCAGACACTTTAATGGCTACTAGGAGCAAACCTATAAAATCTCAAATGCTCTTTAAGGGGGTGCTAGTTCTCGAGGTTTAATGAGGGATAGAGGGCCAATATAAAGGTCAAGTACCAGCACCCATTGCACATCATGTGTGCACACCCCCTGGCCCCCCAATCGTCAGAACCCCCAATGCCGTCAATTAGGTTCTCTGGTGATGCTTCGGTGATGGTGCCCTAGGCAAAAAAAATGTGGCACCAGCACATGCCCGAGCCCAGCATGTGCACCATGGCTCAAAATCAAACTTCGGCCAAGGCCTCGACCATCAATGGCACATGATGGCGCATGGTGATGGCACATGCATCGACCATCATCGGGACAGGCTGCCTGTTGGTACGGGCACTTACCTCGATCGCCATCGGCACAAGCTGGGCCCTAGTGCGGGCAGTTGCCTTGACCACCATCGGCACATGCCAAGCCTTGGTCGACCCTTGAAACAAGCGTGCGAGCATCGAATCGATCGCTAGGGTCGGGCTGCACGAGTCGATCGAGGATCCCGTTGCTGGTCCCCCTCGGTTGTTGCCCCAAACGCCGTCGATAGCCTCTGGCCCTTGGTTGGTTAAGATCGAGAATGCACTATGTATGCCTAAGTCAACCCATGAAATGAGCGTTCGAGCGCTCAATCGATCGGAGAGCCAGAATGCGCAAGTCGAGGATCGACTCGATCCCCCTCTGCGTGTTATCGATCCCACTGCGTGTCCTTCGGTCCGTTGGGGCTTAGATCGGGAATGAACTCCGTATGCCTAAGTCAACCCATAAACGAGCATACGGGCATTCAACCGATCGGATAGGTAGGATGCATAAGCGAGGATTATCTCGGTCCTCCTCTGCATGCTGCTGCTGATCTCGCTGTCAGTCCGATCTTAGACTGGGAATGAACTCCGTATGCTTAAGCCAACCCACGAAATGAGCGTGCAGGCCCTGAGCAGGTCGAAGAGGCATAATGCGCAAGCCGAGGATCGGCCCAGTCACCCTCTATGTGCTGTCCGTCCCGCTGCCACAACCCTCAGTCCAGCTAGGGCTTAGACATGGAATGAACTCTGTATGCCTAAGCCAACCCACGAAATGAGCGTGCGAGCTCTCAGCTGGTCGGAGAGGCAGAATGTGTAAGTCGAGGATCGACCCGGTCCCCCCTGCATGTTGCCGATCCTGCTGCTGGTCTTGCTGCCGCAACTCTCGGTCCGGTCTGATCTTAGACTGGGAATGAACTTCGTATGCTTAGACTGGGCATGAACTCCATATACCTAACTCAACCCACAAAACGAGCGTGCGGGCACTCAGTCGGCCAGAGAGGTAGGACGCGTAAGCCGAGGATCAACCCGATTCCTCTGCGTGCTGTCAATCCCGCTGTGGGTCCTGCTGTCGTAACCTTTAGTTCGATCCGATCTTAGACTGGGAGCACACTACGTATGCCTAAGTCAACCAACGAAATGAGCGTGCGGGCTCTTAGCCGACCGGAGAGGTGGGATGCGCAAGCCGTGGATCGATCGAGTGGTAGGTGGGTTCAAGCACATCTTCATATTTCTGCCATACCAATGCCATTTTTATGGCTTTTAAAATTTTTCTAGAAGGAGTTTTGGCCCCAAATTTGGTAGACGTGATCTTTGTATTTTTGTTGGCACACACAAACAAATTCAGCTAAAAACTCGAAGTGGAGAAGATTTTGTGACCGTTTGAAAAAAATATCCCCATTTCAAACACTTTAATGGCTACTGGGAGCAACCTATAAAATCTCAAATGCTTTTTAAAAGGTGTGAGTTCTCGAGGTTTGATGAGGGATAGGGGGCCAATATAAGGGTCAATTACCAGCACCCATCGCACATCATGTGCACACACCCCCAGCCCCCCAATCGTCGGAACCCCCAATGCCGCTGGTTAGGTTCTCCAATGATGCTCCGACGATGGTGCCCTGGGCGAAAAAAAATGTGGCACAAGTGCATGCCCGAGCCCAACATGTGCACCGTGGCTCAAAATCAAACTTCAGCCAAGGCCTCGACCATCAATGGCATATGATGGCGCATGGTGATGGCATATGCATCGACCATCATCAGCACAGGCTGCCTTTGGTACAGGCACTTGCCTTGACTGCCCTCCGGCACAAGCTGGGGCCCTAGGGCAGGCA
>NW_019167971.1:2408377-2470168 GCF_002303985.1 Durio zibethinus | reverse complement strand
GTCGAGGATCGACCCGGTCCCCCTGCATGTTGCCGATCCTGCTGCTGGTCTTGCTGCCGCAACTCTCGGTCCGGTCTGATCTTAGACTGGGAATGAACTTCGTATGCTTAGACTGGGCATGAACTCCATATACCTAACTCAACCCACAAAACGAGCGTGCGGGCACTCTGTCGGCCAGAGAGGTAGGACGCGTAAGCCGAGGATCAACCCGATTCCTCTGCGTGCTGTCAATCCCGCTGTGGGTCCTACTGTCATAACCTTTAGTTCGATCCGATCTTAGACTGGGAGCACACTACGTATGCCTAAGTCAACCAACGAAATGAGCGTGCGGGCTCTTAGCCGACCGGAGAGGTGGGATGCGCAAGCCGTGGATCGATCGAGTGGTAGGTGGGTTCAAGCACATCTTCATATTTCTGCCATACCAATGCCATTTTTATGGCTTTTAAAATTTTTCTAGAAGGAGTTTTGGCCCCAAATTTGGTAGACGTGATCTTTGTATTTTTGTTGGCACACACAAACAAATTCAGCTAAAAACTCGAAGTGGAGAAGATTTTGTGACCGTTTGAAAAAAATATCCCCATTTCAAACACTTTAATGGCTACTGGGAGCAAACCTATAAAATCTCAAATGCTTTTTAAAAGGTGTGAGTTCTCGAGGTTTGATGAGGGATAGGGGGCCAATATAAGGGTCAATTACCAGCACCCATCGCACATCATGTGCACACACCCCCAGCCCCCCAATCGTCGGAACCCCCAATGCCGCTGGTTAGGTTCTCCAATGATGCTCCGACGATGGTGCCCTGGGCGAAAAAAAATGTGGCACAAGTGCATGCCCGAGCCCAACATGTGCACCGTGGCTCAAAATCAAACTTCAGCCAAGGCCTCGACCATCAATGGCATATGATGGCGCATGGTGATGGCATATGCATCGACCATCATCAGCACAGGCTGCCCTTTGGTACAGGCACTTGCCTTGACTGCCCTCGGCACAAGCTGGGCCCTAGGGCAGGCAGTTGCCTCGACCACCATCGACGCATGCCGAGCCCAATCAGCCCTCGAAATGAGAGTGCGAGCACCGAACCTACCGTTAGGGGTGGGATACGCGAGCCGACCAAGGATCCCGTTGCTAGTCCCACTCGGTTATTACCCTAAATGCCGTCGATAGCCTTTGGCCCTTGGTTGGTTGAGATCGGGAATGCACTATGTATGCCTAAGTCAACCCATAAAATGAGTGTTCGAGCGCTCAACCGACCTGAGAGCCAGAATGCGTAAGTCGAGGATCGGCCTGATCCCCCTCTGTAGGCTGTCGATCCCGCTACGGGTCCTTCGGTCCGGTTGGGGCTTAGACCGGGAATGAACTCTGTATGCCTAAGTCAACCCACAAAATGAGCTTACGGGTACTCAGTCGGCCGGAGAGGTAGGGTGCATAAGCCAAGGATCGGTTCGGTCCCCCTCTGCATGCTGCTATCGATCTCGCTGTCGGTCCGATCTTAGACTGGGAATAAACTCCGTATGCCTAAGTTAACCCACGAAATGAGCGTGCGGGCCTTGAGCCGGCTGGAGAGGCATAATGGGCAAGTCGAGGATCAGCCCGATCACCCTCTGCGTGCTGTCGGTCCCGCTGCCACAACCTTCGGTCCGACTGGGGCTTAGACATGGAATGAACTCCGTATGCCTAAGCCAACCCATGAAAGGAGCGTGCAGGCTCTCAGTCGACCGAAGATGCAGAATGCGTAAGTCGAGGATCGGCCCGATCCCCCTCTGCGTGTTATCGATCCTACTGCTGGTCCTACTACCACAACCCTCGGTCTGGTCCGATCTTAGACTGGGAATGAACTCCGTATGCTTAGAGTGGGGATGAACTCCATATGCCTAAGTCAACCCACAAAACGAGCGTGCGGGCGCTCAGCCAGCCAGAGAGGCAGGATGCGTAAGCCAGGGATCGACCCGGTCCCCTCTACGTGCTGTCGATCTCACTGCGGGTCTTTCTACTGCAACCCTCGATCCGATCCAATCTTAGACTGGGAGCGCACTACGTATGCCTAAGTCAACCCATGAAATGAGCGTGCGGGCACTAAGCCGGTCGGAGAGGCGGGATGCGCAAGCCGTGGATCGATCGAGTGGTAGGTGGGTTCAGGCACATCTTCATATTTCTACCATGCCAATGCCATTTTTATGGCTTGTAAATTCATACAATGGTCCTTTAAGCCTTCATGTGAAGTTTCGTGGCAAGACGACCCGTTTTCTATTTTTCATGATTTTTTAAACTTTTTACGGTTCAGGATTTTTTAAAATTTTTTTAGGAGTTTTGCCCCAAATTTACTAGACGTGATCCTTTTATTTTTGTTGGCATGCCCAAAAAAATTCAGCTAAAAACTCGAAGGGGAGAAGATTTTGTGACCGTTTGAAAAAAATATCCCCATTTAAGACACTTTAATGTTTACTAGGAGCAAACCTATAAAATCTCAAATGCTCTTTAAGGGGGGGTGAGTTCTCAAGGTTTGATGGGGCCAATATAAGGGCCAAGCACCAGCACCCATTGCACATTATGTGCGCATACCCACCGGCCCCGCCAATCGCCAGAACCCCTAATGCTGCTGGTTAGGTTCTCCGACAATGCTCCGATGATGGTGCCCCGGGCAAAAAAAATGTGGCACCAGCAAGTGCACGAGCCCAGCAAGTGCACCGTGGTGCAAAATCGACCATCAATGGCACATCAATCAAACTTCGGCCAAGGCCTCGACCATCAATGGCACATGATGGTGCATGGTGATGGAAAATGCATCGACCTTCATTGGCACAAGCTACCCTTTGGTATGGGCACTTGCCTCGACTACCATCGACACATGCTGGGCCCTAGTGCGGGTGGTTGCTTCGATCACCATCGGCCCATACCGACCCTTGGTGCTGGCGATTGCCTCGACCACCATCGGCACAAGATGGCCCCTGGTGCAGGCGGTTGCATCGAACTCCATCGGCACATGTTGGGTCGTGGTGCAGGCGGTTGCCTCGACCACCGTCGGCACAAGTCAAGCCTCGCTCGACCCTCAAAATGAGCATGCGGGCACCCAACCGACCACTGGGGGCAGGATACACGAGCCGACCAAGGATCCCCTACTGGTCCCCCTCGATTGTTGCCTCAAACGTCATCGATAGCCTCTGGCCCTTGGTTGGTCAAGATCAAGAATGCACTACATATGCCTAAGTCAACCCATGAAATGAGCGTGCGGGCGCTCAGCTGGTCGGAGAGCCAGAATGCACAAGCTGAGGATCGGTCCGGTCCCACTCTGCGTGCTGTCGATCCCGTTGTGGTCCCTTTGTCGGGTTGGGGCTTAGATCGAGAATGAACTCCGTATGCCTAAGTCAACCCATGAAATGAGCGTGCGGGTGCTCAACCGATCGAAGAGGCAAGTTACGCAAGCCGAAGATCGGTACTGTCCCCCTCTGTGTGCTGCTATCGGTCCGATTTAGACTGGGAATGAACTCCGTATGCCTAAGTCAACCCATGAAACGAGCTTGCGAGCCCTAAGCCAGCGGAGAGGCATATTACGCAAGCCCGGGATCAGCTCGGTCCCCCTCTGCGTGCTGTTGGTCCCGCTAGGGCTTAGACATGGAATGAACTCCATATGCCTAAGCCAACCCATGAAATGAGCAAGCGAGCGCTCAATCGACCGAAGAGGTAGAATGTGCAATCTGAGGATCAACCCGATCCCCCTACGTGTTGTCGATCCTACTGCTGGTCCTGCTATCGCAACCCTCGGTCCAGTCCGATCTTAGACTGGGAATGAACTATGTATTTTTGTTGGCACGCATAAATAAATTCAGTTAAAAACTCAAAGTGGAGAAGATTTTGTGACGGCTTGAAAAAAATGTCCCCATTTCAGACACTTTAATGGTTACTGGGAGCAAACCTATAAAATCTCAAATGCTCTTTAAAGGGGTGTGAGTTCTCAAGGTTTGATGAGGGATAGGGCGCCAATATAAGGGCCAAGTACCAGCACCCATCGCACATCATGTGCGCCCACCCCTCGGCCCCCCCAATCGTTAGAACCCCCAATGTCACCGGTTAGGCTCTCCGATGATGCTCCAACGATGGTGCCCCAGGCGAAAAAAATATGGCACCAGCACATGCCCGAGCCCAGCATGTGCACCGTGGTGCAAAATCAAACTTCGGCGAAGGCCTCGACTATCAATGGCACATGATGGCGCATGGTGATGGCACATGCATTGACCATCATCGGCACAAACTGCCCTTTGGTACGGGCACTTACCTTGACCGCCATCGGCACAAGCTAGGCACTGGTATGGGCGGTTGCCTCGATCACCATTGGCACATGCCGGCCCTTGGTGCAGGCGATTGCCTCGACCACCATCAGCATAACATGGCCCCTGGTGCGGGCGATTGCATCAAGCACCGTCGAAACATGCTAGGCCGTGGTGTGAACGGTTGCCTCGACCACCATCGACACATGTCGAGCCCTGATCGACCCTTGAAACGAGCTGCCAGCACTGAACCGACTGCTGGGGGTGGGATGCATGAGCCAACCAAGGATCCCGCTACTAGTCCCCTCGATTTTTGCCCTAATCGCCATCCATAGCCTCTGGCCCTTGGTTGGTCGAGACCAAGAATGCACTACGTATGCCTAAGTCAACACATGAAACGAGCGTGAGGGCACTAAGCCAGCCAAAAAGCCAGAATGCGTCTCTGCATGCTACCGATCCCCCTCTGTGTGCTGTCCATCCCGCTGCAGGCCCCTCGATCTAGTTAGGGCATAGACCGAGAATGAGCTCCGTATGCCTAAGCTAACCCACAAAATGAGCATGCGAGCACTCAGCTGGTCGGAGAGGTAGAATGCACAAGTCGGGGATCGGCCCGGTCCCCCCTGTATGCTGTCGATCCTACTGCTAGTCTTGCTGTCGCAATCCTCGGTCCGGTCCGATCTTAGACTGGGAATGAACACCATATGCTTAAACCGGGGATGAACTCCGTATGCCAAAGTCAACCCACGAAACGTCCGTGCGGGAGCTCAGTCGGCCAGAGAAGCAGGATGCGTAAGCCGGGGATCGACTCGGTCCCCTCTACATGCTATCGATCCCACTGCAGGCCCTACTTTTGCAACCCTCAATCTGATCCGATCTTAGACTGGGAGGGCACTACGTATGCCTAAGTCAACCCACGAAATGAGCTTGCGGGCACTTAGTCGACCGGAGAGGTGGGATCGCAAGTATTGCATCGATCGAATGGTAGGTGGGTTCAGGCACATCTTCATATTTCGGCCGTGCCAATGCCATTTTTATGGCTTGTAAATTCATACAATGGTCCCCTAAGCCTTCATGTGAAGTTTAGTGGGAAGATGACCTGTTTTCTATTTTTCACGATTTTGGAAACTTTTTACGGTTCAAGATTTTTTAAATTTTTTTTAGAAGGAGTTTTGGCCCCAAAATTGGTAGACGTGATCCTTTTATTTTTTTTTGGCACGCACAAACAAATTTAGCTAAAAACTCAAAGAGGAGAAGATTTTGTGACCGTTTGAAAAAAATGTCCCCATTTCAGACACTTTAATGGCTACTGAGAGCAAACCTATAAAATCTCAAATGCTCTTTAAGGGGGTGTGAGTTCCCAAGGTTTGGTGAGGGATAGGGGGCCAATATAAGGGCCAAGTACCAGCACCCATCGCACATCATGTGCACACACCCCCGGCCCGCCCAATCACTAGAACCTCCAATGCCGCCTGTTAGGTTCTCCGATGATGTTCCGGCGATGGTGCCCTGGGCAAAAAAAATGTGGCACCAGCACATGCCTGAGCCCAACATGTGCACTGTGGCTCAAAATCAAACTTCGACCAAGGCCTCGACCATTAATGGCACATGATGGCGCATGGTGTTGGCACATGCATCGACCCTCATCGGCACAAGCTGCCCTTTGGTACGGGCACTTGCCTCGACCACCATCGGCATAAGTTGGGCCCTGGTGCGAGCGGTTGACTCAACCACAATCGGCACAAGATGGCCCCTGGTGTGGGCAGTTGCATCGAACACCATCGGCACATGTTGGGCCGTGGTAGGCAGTTGCCTCGACCACCATTAGCACATGTCGAGCCCCAGTCGACCCCTGAAACGAGCATGCGTGCATCGAACCGATGGCAGAGGGTGAGTTGCGTGAGCCGCCCAAGGATCCTGCTGCTGGTCCCCCTCGGTTCTTGCCCCAAACGTCGTCGATAGCCTCTGGCCCTTGGTTAGTCGAGATCGAGAATGCACTACATATGCCTAAGTCAACCCATGAAACGAGCGTGCGGGCATTCAACCGACTGGAGAGCCAGAATGCGTAAGCCGAGGATCAGCTCGGTCCCCCTCTGCGTGCTATCAATCCCGCTGTGGGTCCCTTAAATCGATTGGTGCTTAGATCGGGAATGAACTCCGTATGCCTAAGTCAACCCATGAAATGAACGTACGGGTGCTCAGCCGGTCGGAGAGGCAGGATGTGAAAGCCAAGGATCAGCCCGGTCCCCCTCTGCATGCTGCTACCGATCTCACTACCGCTCTGATCTTAGACTGGGAATGAACTCGTATGCTTAGACTGGGAATGAACTTCATATGCCTAAGTCAACCCACGAAATGAGTGTGCGGGCGTTGAGCCGGCCAGAGAGGCATAATGCACGAGCTGGGGATCAGCTCGGTCCCCCTCTACGTGCTGCTAGTCCCACTGCCACAACCCTCAGTCCGGCTAGGGCTTAAACATGGAATGAACTCTGTATGCCTAAGCCAACCCATGAAACGAGCGTGTGGGCGCTCAATCGGCCGGAGAGGCAGAATTTGCAAGCCGGGGATCGGCCTAGTCCCCCCTGCATGCTATCGATCCTGCTACTGGTCCTGCTACCGTAACCTCGGTCTGGTCTGATCTTAGACTGGGAATGAACTCCGTTTGCTTAGACTGGGGATGAACTCCGTATGCCTAAGTCAACCCAAGAAACGAGCGTACGGGCGCTTAGCCGGTCAGAGAGGCAAGATGCGCAAGCCGAGGATGGACCCGATCCCCTCTACGTGCTGTCGATCCTGTTGCGGGTCCTGCTACTGTAACCCTTAGTCCAGTTTGATCTTACACTAGGAGCGCACTATGTATGCCTAAGTGAACCCACAAAACGAGCGTGCGGGCACTTAGCCAGTCGGATAGGCGGGATGTGCAAGTCGTGGATCAATCGAGTGATAAGTGGGTTCAGGCTCATCTTCATATTTCTGCCATGCCAATGCCATTTTTATGGCTTGTAAATTCATACAATGGTCCCTTAAGCCTTCATGTGAAGTTTCGGGGCAAGACGACCCGTTTTCTATTTTTCACAATTTTTGAAACTTTTTACGGTTTGGGATTTTTTAAAATTTTTTTAGAAAGATTTTTGGCCCCAAATTTGGTAGACGTGATCGTTGTATTTTTGTTGGAAATTCACAAAAAAATTCAGCTAAAAACTCGAAGTGGAGAAGATTTTGTGACCGTTTGAAAAAAATGTCCCCATTTCAAACACTTTAATGGCTACTGGGAGCAAACTTGTAAAATCTCAAATGCTCTTTAAGGGGTTGTGAGTTCTTGAGGTTTGATGAGGGATAGGGGGTCAATATAAGGGCCAAGCACCAGCATCCATCGCACATCATGTGCGTACACCCCCCGGCCAATCATCGAAACCCCCAATGTCATCGGTTAGGTTCTTCGGCGATGCTCCGATGATGGTGCCCCGGGCGAAAAAAATGTGGCACTAGCACATGCCTGAGCCCAGCATGTGCACCGTGGCTCAAAATCGAACTTCAGCCAAGGCTTTGACCATCAATGGCACATGATGGCGCATGGTGATGGCACATCCATCGACCATCATCGGCACAGGCTGCCCTTTGGTACGGGCACTTGCCTCGACCGCCATCGACACAAGCTGGGCCCTGGTACGAATGGTTACCTCATCCACCATTGCTACAAGATGGCCTCTGGTGCGAGCGGTTGCATCGAACACCATCGGCACATGCTGGGCCGTGGTGGGGGCGGTTGCCTCGATCGCCATCGGCACGTGCCAAGACCCAGTCGGCCCTGAAACGAGCGTGCGAGCATTGAATCGACAACTGGGGGCAGGATGCATGAGCCGACCAAGGATCCCGCTGCTGGTCCCCCTCGGTTGTTGCCCTAAACACTGTTGATAGCCTCTGGCCCTTGGTTGGTCGAGACCAGGAATGCATTATGCATGCCTAAGTCAACCCATGAAAGGAGCGCGTAGCGCTCAGCTGATCGGAGAGCCAGAATGCACAAGCTGAGGATTGGCCCGATCCCTCTCTTCGTCCTATCGATCCCACTGTGGGTCCCTCGGTCCGATTAGGGCTTAGACCGGGAATGAACTCCGTATGCCTAAGTCAACCCATGAAACGAACGTGCAGGTGTCACGGGCTCCGACCTTAAACTCAGAAACCGTTTCATCTTAGGCTTGGAATCTCTTCCTTTATGCCTAAGTCAGCCTAAAACATAAGCGTGCGGGCACTAGAACAATAGGAAGGGCTGATTATGCAAGTTAAAGTGAAACAAGATAAGAAGGCAGAATTCTAGAAATGCTCTTGTATTCACTGAAATAGAAGTGTTTGATGGTGTACAAATGAGGGTGGAATAGCCCTCTATTTATAGTTGAGGCTCCAGCTACACTTAATGGTAATATCCCTAGAATAAAGGCTAAAATCAAGGGATTATACAGATTACAATCAATCAGGATGCTCACTCTTGATTTTCAGGGTCAACCAAATCTGCAAGGATGCTCTTCCTGATCCTACCTACTTCCAGAAGCTTCCCTTGCGTGTCCAGCACCTTGGGCCTTTTTGGATGTAGTGCAGGTAGCTTGTATGCCAAGCCTTGGTCTCACTGGCTGGCCTACAAGTTGGGCAGGCGTTCTGAACTCGTTTGCTAGGCTTTGTGCACAGATACCCGTCAATACACCTGGTCTGTGGGCCTCAACCTCTGGCTCACCTGCTGGTGCACCTGATGCACCTGGCGCACTCGCCCAGGGCATGACATTCTCCCCCACCAGATTACACAATGCCCTCATTGCGTCTTCTGCATGGTACTACCTGATCTAGTCCCTGAACTACCATAAGTTATCTGCTGGTTCCTAACTCACCTCACTATCTGAAAGTCTCTTCCAGTGCACCAAGTACTCTTGTCTTGGCTGATAGTTCTTCTGTCTCACCTCCCGGTCAGCTATGATGCTGTAACCTCCTTCTCATATGAGGCCCTTGCTCCCAATGGTGCACGTTTTGACTCTATACGTCCTGGATCTCCCTCATCCTCATGGACCAGCTTGAGCATGCTCACATGGAACACCGGGTGTACCCTTGACTTGGGTGGCATATCCAGCTTGTAGGCAACCTTGCCTACCCTATTGACTACTCAGAAAGGTCCCTCATACCTCTGGACTAGGCCTTTGTGCAGCCCCCTGTGGCACACAATGGGATGCAGCTTCACCAACACCAAGTCTCCAACCTGGAACTGCACGTCCCGCCTATTCTGGTCTGTCCACTTCTTTGACCTCTTGGCCACCTTATGTAGAAAAACTTTGGCCAAGTCAGTTTGCTCCTGCCATGCCTTGGCGTACTTATATGCTATTGGATTTGGCCCTGTATAACCTGCAGCAATCGAACCGGGTGTTAGTGGTTGTTGCCCTATCATAACCTCAAATGGGCTCTGGTTCGTTGCCTCTCTCCTTTGCAAATTGTAGGAAAACTACGCAATATCTAGCAGCTTTGGCTAGTCCCTTTATGTGGCACTCGCATAGTGCCTGAGGTAGACCTCCAATAGTCCATTCACTCGTTCTGTCTGCCTATCAGTCTATGGATGCATGCTGGTGGAAAAGTTCAAGTTTGACCCCAATAGCTTGAACAACTCAGTCCAAAACTTGCCCGTGAAACACCCATCCTGATTACTAACGATGGTCCTCGACACTCCCTAGTACTTAACCATGTTCTTCAGGAACAATCGAGCTGCCTCCTTGGCTGGTACTCCTTGGTTGCTAGAATGAAGATTCCATACTTGGAAAACCTATCCACCACTACCATGATGCTTCCAAACCCTTCTGCTTTGGGTAGACTGACTATAAAGTCCAGAGAAACACTCTCCCATGGCCGTTCTGGCACTGGCAATGGCTACAAGAGACTGCCTGGTTTCTTGAGCTCCACCTTGTCCAATTGGCACACAAGACAAGTTTTCACATAGGCCTCCACATCATCCCTTATGTGCCACTAGTAGTACCAGTCCTCGATCAGCACCAAGGTACGGCTCACTCCAGGGTGTCCAGCCCACCTTGAATCATGGCATTCTCGCAAAACTTCCTTGTGGAGCTTCCCGTGCTACGGCACAAACAGTTTACTACCTCTAGAGTATAACAACCCATCTTACAACCAAACTGCCTAGTCTTACCTTGCTGGGTGTACTCCATCAAAGCCTTGGCTGTAGGATCATGCGTAAGTCCCTCCTTGATGCGCGACACCAGTGACCCCTTTGGTTGGCTAATGGCAGCAAGGTTAGCCTTTCTGCTCAGGGTGTCTGCCACTAGGTTCGCCCGTCCTAGCTTGTACTCCATCTGGAAATCAAATTCTGCAAGAAAATCTTGCCATCTCGCCTGCTTGGGGGATAGCTTCTTCTACGTCTGAAAGTAGCTGGTTGCCATATTGTCCGTCCTCATCGCAAACCTCGACCCCAACAGGTAATGGCACCAAGTGCATAAGCAGTGCACCACTACAGTCATCTCTTTCTCTTGGATCATGTACTTACGTTCAGTCTCGTTCAGTTTCCTACTCTCGAACGTGACTAGACGTCCCTCCTGCATCGACACGCCTCCTATGGAAAAGTCTGATGCATCTGTATGCACCTCATATGGCTTGGCAGGGTTTGGCAAGGCCAAGACTGGCTCTTCGGTCACAGCTTGTTTCAACCTGTCAAAGGCTTCCTGGCACCCTACGCTCCACTCCCATGCTCTCCCTTTCTTGAGCAAGTCAGTCAATGGTGTGGCTATGGCTGAGTGACCTTTGATGAAGCGCCTGTAGTAGTTAACTAACTCAAGGAACGATATCAACTCAGTGACCTTGGCTGGTGGTTGCCACTCCAGGATGGCGTGTATCTTGCCTTTATCCATGTGTATCCTGCCACCTCCCACTATGTGGCCAAGGAAAGGGATCTCTTGTTGGGCGAATGAGCACTTTTCTCTCTTGACAAACAGCTTGTGCACCTACAACACCTCGAACACCTACCTTAAGTGGTCTATATGCTCTCCCAAAGTCTGGCTGTAGATCACAATGTCATCCAAATAAACCATAACAAACCGATCAAGGAATGACTGAAGTACCTTGTTCATAAGGGTGCAAAATGTTGCTGGGGCATTCATGAGTCCGAAAGGCATCACCAAGAACTCTTACGAACCATACCAAGTGACACATACTGTCTTTGGCTCATCTCCCTCCACGATCCTAACTTGGTAGTAGCCCGACCTCAAATCCAGCTTGGTAAACCACCTTGTGCTCCCAAGTTGATCGAACAAGTCCGCAATGAGTGGGATGGGGTACTTGTTCTTGATGGTCAGCTTGTTCAAAGCTCGGTAGTCTATGCACAACCGCAACGACCCATCATGCTTGCGCTGGAATAGAACTGGTGCACCATAGGGTGCTTTCGATGGCCTAATGAAGCCAGCATCAACTAACTCTTTGAGCTGCTTCTTCAACTCCTCCAACTCTAGTGGAGACATTCGGTAAGGGGCTCTGGCTGGTGGCTTGGCCTCAGACACCAGCTCGATCTTGTGGTCCACCTCCCTCTTAGGTGGTAGCTTGCTAGGCAGCTTTACAGGCATCACATCACTAAAGGTCTTCAGCACTTTTAGCACCTCTAAGGGTGACTCGATCTCCTTCTCCCTTGGCTCATCATATTTCAGGGCTACCAAGAAGGTGTCTTCTTGTCTGCTTATCGCCTTGGCAAATTGGATGGCTGACAGCACCCGCGACCCAACTCTAGCTCCTCCCTCAATGGCACTAGGCATTGGCACCGTGCATCCAAGATGCAAACACAATCGGTAAAAGGCAAAAGGCACAAGGAGGTTGTTAATCTGAACAAGGAAATCCAACCCAATCACAAACTCATAGTCATCAAGGGGTATTACCTCAATGGTCTCCTTGCCTTTCTAGTCTCCAAGCTGTAACTCCACTCCCTGTGCTACTCTAATGGCTGGAACTTCCTTGGAGTTCATCGTTTTAATGGTACCAGTCCCTTTCTGCACCTTTAGTTTGAGCTTTCGAGCTCCATCACCTAAAATAAAAAGATGTGAGGCACCTGTGTCCACCAGTGCACTCACTTTCTGACCCGTAACCATCAGATCCACAAACATCAAGCCCTTTGGCTTGCGGTACCCCTTACTCTGGACAGCATTGAGCACCAATGACCTAAGCTTTGCTGCCCCTGACTCTGGCTCTTCATCAAACTCCTTGTCTACAGCAGCTAGCTTGCCCTTCTACGGGCAATTACACGCTATGTGGCTCCCTCCACATAGGTAGCATGCTAGTGGCTCTTGGTCCCTCTTTGTTTTCCACTTACCTGCTGGTGGCTTCTTCTCGCCATCCTTGGTTGAATGGTCTCGGTCTCCATCCTTGGACTCCTGGTCATGGTCTTTCCCTTTGGACTGCTTATTCCGATCCTTATTGTCACTGCCCTTACCCTTGGGCTTGGGAGACTCAAACTTGTTCAGAGGCTTGAACTCTATCAAGGCCTCGACAGTAGTCATGACTTTAGCCAAGTCATGAACTCCCCTCCTTTGTAGCTCATGCTTCACCCACGACTTCAGCCCATCTATGAAAGCAAATAAGGCATCCTTCTCGCCTAGATCCAAGATTTGTAACATCAATTCAGAGAATTTTTAGACATAATCCCTTATGTCCCCCTGCTGGCTAAGTCGGTGTAACTTTGCCCGTGCCTCATCATCGGCATACACCGGGTAAAATTATTCTCTGAACTCTTTTTGGAACTCTGCCCAGGTTCCAATCTTGGTGCTCCCACGCCTGACATCATCATGCCTATGCCTCCACCATAATAAGGCTACATCAGTGAGATACATAGCAGCGGTGCTTACCTTTATCACCTCATCTTGCATGCCCATGGCCTGGAAGTACTGCTCCATACCCCAAAGGTAGTTGTCTACTTCTTTGGCTGCCCTAGTCCCCTTGAACTCCTTAGGCTTGGGGACCTCCAATCTAGATTTGGACACTCCAGCAAACATGCCATTCCCAATGGCAGTCTTACAAGCAATGAACTTACTGGTAAGCTCTTCCATCTACTGGCGCATGACCTTCATGCCATCGCACAATGTTAGCATTTCAGCCTCCAAGGCCTTATTCTTCTGGGTGATCACGTCCATGCCTTTGTTGAGAGCAGCTTCCAGCTCACTTTGGATCTCCTCCACCATGGAGTCTAGCAATGCAATGTGAGTCTCTACTTCCTCAAGCTTCTCCCCCATGTCACCTATGGTCACCTCCACCTTGGCCAGCCTATTGTCCATGATAGACTAGATATCTCTAGAACTGGCTTTCTTGCCTCTTCCACGCCTATGTTCCTGGGCCTCTGGTTGTTGGCTAGCAACATCGCTTTGGGATGCCATCTCCTCAATCACGATCTAACCTGTACAACATAAACACGTAGAATCAAACTTGCTCTGATACCAACTGTCACGGGCTCCGACCTTAAACTCAGAAACCGTGAAACCTTAGGCTTGGAATCTCCTCTTTTATGCCTAAGTCAACCTAAAACACAAGCGTGCAGGCACTAGAACAATAGGAAGGGCTGATTACGTAAGTTAAAGAAAAACAGGATAAGAAGGCAGAATTCTAGAAAAGCTCTTATATTTACTGAAACAGAAGTGTTTGATGGTGTACAAATGAGAGTGGAGCAGCCCCACTATTTATAGTTGAGGCTCCAACTACACTTAATGGCAATATCCCTAGAATAAAGGCTAAAATCAAAGGATTATACAGATTACAATCAATCAGGATGCTAAATCCTGATTTCCAGGGTCAACCAAATCTGTCAGGATGCTCCTGTTGATCTACCTGCTTCAAGAAGCTTCCCTTCCGTGTCCAACACCTTGGGCCCTTCTGGATGTGGTACGGGCAGCTTGTATGCCAGGCCTTACTCTCACGGGTTGGCCTGTAAGTTGGGCGGGCATTTGAACTCGTTCGCTAGGCTTTGCACACAGATACCCGTAAGTAAGCCTGGTTTACGGGCCTCAACCTCTGGCTCGCCCGTTGGTGCACCTGATGTGCCTGGCACGCTTACCTAATGAGCACAGGATGCGCAAGCCAGGGATCAACTCGGTCCCCACTGCGTGCTACCGATCCTGCTACGATCTTGCTGTCGCAACCCTCGATCCGATCCGATCTTAGACTGGGAGTGCACTACGTATGCCTAAGTCTACCCATGAAATGAGCGTACAGGCACTTAACCGATCGGAGAAGCGGGATACGCAAGCTATGGAGCGATCGAGTGGTAGGTGGGGTTAGGCACATCTTCATATTTCTGCTGTGCCAATGCCATTTTTATGGCTTGTAATTTCATACAATGGTCTCCTAAGCCTTCATGTGAAGTTTCGTGGCAAGACGACCCATTTTCTATTTTTCACGATTTTGGAAACTTTTTGCGGTTCGAGATTTTTTAAAATTTTTTTAAGAGTTTTGGCCCCAAATTTGGTATATGTGATCCTTGTATTTTTTTTGGCGTGCACAAAAAAATTCAGCTAAAAACTCGAAGTGGAGAAGATTTTGTGACCGTTTGAAAAAAATGTCCCCATTTCAAACAATTTAATGGCTACTGGGAGCAAACCTATAAAATCTCAAATGCTCTTTAAGGGGTGTGAGTTCTTCGACGATGGTGCCCCGGGCAAAAAAAAATATGGCACCAGCACATGCCCGAGCCCAGAATGTGCACTGTGGCTCAAAATCAAACTTCGGCCAAGGCCTCGACCATCAATGGCACTTGATGGCGCATGGTGATGGCACATGCATCGACCATCATCGACACAGGCTGCCCTTTGGTACGGGCACTTGCCTCGACCGCCATAGGCACAAGCTGGGCCCTGGTGCGGGCGGTTGCCTCGTTCACCATCGACACATACCGGCCCTTGGTGCTGACGATTGCCTCGACCACCATCGGCACAAGATGGCACCTGGTGCGGGCGGTTGCATCGAACACCATCGACACATGCTAGGTCGTGGTGCGAGCGGTTGCCTCGACCACCATCGGCACAAGTCGAGTCTCGGTCAGCCCCCGAAACGAGTGTGCGGGCACCAAACCGACCGCTAAGGGTGGGATGCTTGAGCTGACCAAGGATACCGCTGCTGGTCCCCCTCGATTGTTGCCCCAAACACCGTCGATAGCCTCCGGCCATTGGTTGGTCAATACCGAGAATGCACTACGTATGCCTAAGTCAACCCATGAAATGAGCGTGCAGGCGCTCAGCCGACTGGAGAGCCAGAATGCTTAAGTCGAGGATCGGCCCGATCCTCTTCTGCATGCTATCGATCCCGTTGTGGGTCCCTTAGTCGGAGAGGCAGAATGCGTAAGCCAGGGATCGACCCAGTCCCCATCTACGTGCTGCCAGTCTTGCTACCATAACCCTCGGTCCGATTGGGGCTTAGACATGGAATGAACTCTGTATGCCTAAGCCAACCCACAAAATGAGCGTACGGGCGCTCAGCCGGTCGGAAAGGCAAAATGCGCAAGCCAGGGACTGACCCGATCCCCCCTGCATGGTGTCGATCCTGCTGCTGGTCATGCTGCTGCAACCCTTGGTCCGATCTGATCTTAAACTGGGAATGAACTCCATATGCTTAGACTAGGGATGAACTCCGTATGCCTAAGTCAACTCACGAAACGAGCGTGCGGGCACTCAGCTGACCAGAGAGGCAGGATGCGCAAGCCGAGGATTGACCCGATCCCCTCTGCATGCTATCGATCCCACTGCATGTCCTGTTGCCTCAACCCTCCATCCGGTCTGATGTTAGACTGGGAGCACGCTACGTATCCTAAGTCAACCCATGAAACGAGCATGCGGGCACTTAGTTGATCGGAGAGGCGGGATGTGCAAGCCGTGAATCGATTGAGTGGTAGGTGGGTTCAGGCACATCTTTATATTTCTGCCATGCCAATGCCATTTTTATGGCTTGTAAATTCATACAATGGTCCCCTAAGCCTTCATGTGAAGTTTCGAGGCAAGACGACCCATTTTCTATATTTCACGATTTTTGAAACTTTTTACGGTTTGAGATTTTTTAAAATCTTTTTAGAAGGAGTTTTGGCCCCAAATTTCGTAGACATGATCCCTGTATTTTTGTTGGCACGCATAAACAAATTTTGCTAAAAACTCAAAGTGGAGAAGATTTTGTGACCGTTTGAAAAAAATGTCCCCATTTCAGACACTTTAATGGCTACTGGGAGCAAACCTATAAAATCTCAAATGCTTTTTAAGGGGGTGTGAGTTCTCAAGGTTTGATGAGGGATAGGGGGCCAATATAAGGGCCAAGTACTAGCCCCCATCGCACATCATTGGTGCACACCCCCCGGTCCCCCCAATCGTCGAAACCCTTAATGTCACCGGTTAGGTTCTCTTACCAATGCTCTAGCGATGGTGCCCCGGGCGAAAAAAATGTGGCACCAGCACATGCTTGAGCCCAGCATGTGCACCATGGCTCAAAATCAAACTTCGGTCAAGGCCTTGACCGTCAATGGCACATGATGGCACATGGTGATGGCACATGTATCGACCATCATCGGCACAGGCTGCCTTTTGGTACGGGCACTTGCCTCAACCACCATCGGCACAAGTTGAGCCCTGGTGCGGGCGGTTACCTCGACCACCATCAGTACAAGATGGCCCCAGGTACGGGCGATTGCATCGAACACCATCGGTACATGCCGGGCTGTGGTGCGGGCAGTTACTTCGACCACTATCGGCACATGTCGAGCCTTGGTCGGCCCCCAAAAAGAACGTGCGAGCATCGAACTGACCGCTAGGGGTAGGATGCACGAGCTGACCAAGGATCCCACTGCTGGTCCCCCTCAATTGTTACCCCAAACGCCGTCGATAGCCTGTGGCCCTTGGTTGGTCGAGACCGAGAATGCACTATGTATGCCTAAGTCAACCCATGAAACGAGCATGCAGGCGTTCAGCCAGTCGGAGAGCAAGAATGCGCAAGCTGAGGATCGGCTCGGTCCCTTTCTGTGTGCTGCCGATCCCGCTGTGGGTCCCTCGATCTGGTTGGGGCTTAGATCAAGAATGAACTCCATATGCCTAAGTCAACCCATGAAATGAGCGTGTAGACACTCAGTCGGTCGGAGAGGCAGGATGCATAAGCCGAGGATCGGCCCGGTCCCCCTCTGCATGCTACTGTCGATCCCGCTGTCGGTTCGATCTTAGACTGGGAATGAACTCCGTATGCTTAGATTGGGAATGAACTCTGTATGCCTAAGTTAACCTACGAAACAACCGTGTGGGCACTGAGTCGACTGGAGAGGCATAATCCATAAGCCGAGGATCGACTCGGTCCCTTCCTGCATGCTGTCAATCCTACTGCTGGTCCTGCTGCCGCAACCCTCGGTCCGATCCAATCTTAGACTGGGAATGAACTCTATATGCTTAGATTGGGGATGAACTTTGTATGCCTAAGTCAACCCACGAAATGAGCGTACGGGCACTCAACCGACCAGAGAGGCAGGCTGTGTAAGCCGGGGATCGACCCGATCCCCTCAGCGTGCTACCGATCCCGCTGCGGGTCTTGCTACAGCAACCCTCAGTCTGGTTCGATCTTAGACTAGGAGCACACTACGTATGCCTAAGTCAACCCACGAAATGAGCATGCGGGCACTTAGCCGACTGGAAAAACGGGATGCGCAAGCCGTGGATCGATCGAGTGGTAAGTGGGTTCAGGCACATCTTCATATTTCTGCCATGCAAATGCAATTTTTATGGCTTGTAAATTCATACAATGGTCCCCTAAGCCTTCATGTTAAGTTTCGTGGCAAGATGACCCATTTTCTATTTTTCATGATTTTTGAAACTTTTTACGATTCGGGATTTTTTAAAATTTTTTTAGAAGGAGTTTTGGCCCCAAATTTGGTAGACATGATCCTTGTGTTTTTGTTGGCACACACAAACAAATTTAGCTAAAAACTCAAAGTGGAGTAGATTTTGTGACCGTTTGAAAAAAATGTCCCCATTTCAAACACTTTAATGTCTACTGGGAGCAAACCTATAAAATCTGAAATGCTCTTTAAGGGGGTGTGAGTTCTCGAGGTTTGATGAGGGATAGGGGGCCAATATAAGGGCCAGGTACCAGCGCCCATCGCACATCATGTGCGCACACCCCTCGGCCCCCCAATCGTCGAAACCCCCAACGCCTTCGGTTAGGTTCTCCGATGATGCTCTGGCGATGGTGCCCCGAGGGAAAAAAATGTGGCACCAGCACATGCTCGAGCCCAGCATGTGCACCGTGGCTCAAAATTGAACTTCGGCCAAGACCTCAACCATCAATGGCACATGATGGCGCATGCTGATGGCACATGCATCGACCATCATCGGCAAAGGCTACCTTTTGGTATGGGCACTTGCCTCGACCGCCATCGACACAAGCTGGGCCCTGGTATGGGCGGTTGCCTCGACCACCATCGGCACAAGATGGCTCTCGATGTGGCCGGTTGCATCGAACACCATCGACACATGCTGGGCCGTGGTGTAGGCGGTTGTCTCGACCACTATCGGCATATGTCGAGCCCCGATCGACCCCTAAAATGAACGTACGAGCACCGAACAGATCGCTGGGGGTGGGATACACGAGCCGACCAAGTATCTCGCTGCTGGTCCCCCTCGATTGTTGCCCCAAACGCCATCGATAGCCTCTGACCCTTGGTTGTCGAGACTGAGAATGCACTACGTATACCTAAGTCAACCCATGGAATGAGCGGGCAGGCACTCTACCGATCGGAGAGCCAGAATGCGCAACCTGAGGATTGGGCCTGTCCCCCTCTGCGTGCTACCGATCCCGCTGTGGGTCCCTCGATTTGGTTGGGGCTTAGACCGGGAATTAGCTCCATATGCCTAAGTCAACCCACGAAATGAGCGTGCAGGCACTCAGCCGGCCGAAGAGGTAGGATGCGTAAGTCGAGGATCGACTCGATCCCCCTCTGCGTGCTATTACCGATCCCGCTGTCGGTCCAATCTTAGACTGGGAATAAACTCCGTATGCTTAGATTGGGAATGAACTCCGTATGCCTAAGTCAACCCACGAAACGACAGTGCGGGCGCTGAGCCGACTGGAGAGGCATAATGCGAAAGTCGGGGATTCGCCCAGTTCCCCTCTGCGTGCTGTCGGTCTCGCTGCCACAACCCTCGGTCTGGCTGGGGCTTAGACATGGAATGAACTCCGTATGCCTAAGCCAACCTAGGAAACGAGCATGCGGGCGCTCAGCCAACCGGAGAGGTAGAATGCGCAAGCTGAGGAAAGGCCCGATCCCCCCTACGTGCTGCCGATCCTGTTGCTGGTCCTGCTGTCACAACCCTTGGTCCGATCGATCTTAGACTGGGAATGAACTTTGTATGGTTAGACTGGGGATGAACTCCGTATGCCTAAGTCAACCCACGAAACGAGTGTGCGGGCGCTCAGTTGGCCAGAGAGGCAAGATGCATCGACCATCATTGGCACAGGCTGCCCTTTGGTACGGGCACTTGCCTCGACCGCCATCGGCACAAGGTGGGCCCTGGTGTCGACAGTTGCCTCGACCACCATCGGCACAAGATGGCCCCTGGTGCAGGCGGTTGCATCGAACACCATCGGCACATGCTGGGCCGTGGTGCTGGCGGTTGCCTCGACCACCATCGGTACATGCCGAGCCTTCGTCGACCCCCGAAACGAGCGTGCGAGCACTGAACCAACTGTTGGGGGTGGGATAAGTGAGCCGACCAAGGATCCCACTGTTGGTCCCCCTCGGTTGTTGTCCCAAACGCCATCGATAGCCTTGGCCCTTGGTTGGTCGAGATCGGGAATGCACTACGTATGCCTAAGTCAACCCATGAAACTAACGTGTGGGTGCTCAGCAAGCCGGAGAGCCAGAATGCGCAAGCCGAGGATCGGCCCGATCCCTCTCTGCGTGCTACCGATCCCATTACGGATCTCTCGATCCAGTTTGGGCTTAGACCGAGAATGAACTTCGTATGCCTAAGTCAACACGAAATGAGCGTGTGGGCACTCAGCCGGTCAAAGAGGTAGAGTACGCAAGCCGACGATCGACCTATCCCTCCTGCGTACTGTCGATCCTACTGCTGGTCTTACTATCATAACCCTTGGTCCGGTCCGATCTTAGACTGGGAATGAACTCTATATGCTTAGACTGGGGATGAACTCCGTATGCTTAAGTCAACCCACGAAATGAGCGTGCGTGCGGGCGCTCAGTCGACCAGAGAGGTAGGATACATCGACCATCATCGGCACAGGCTACCCTTTGGTATGGGCACTTGCCTCGACCGCCATCAACACAAGCTGGGCCGTGGTGCCGGCGGTTGCTCGACCACCATCGGCACAAGATGGCCCCTGGTGCAGGCGGTTGTTCAAACACCATCGACACATGCTGGGCCATGGTACGGGCGGTTGCCTTGACCACCATCGGCACATACTGAGCCCCAGTCGACCCTTGAAACGAGCGTGCGAGCACTGAACCGACCGTTGGGGGCGGGATGCATAAGTCGACCAAGGATCCCGCTACTGGTCCCCCTCGGTTGTTACCCCAAACACCGTCGATAGCTTCTGGCCCATGGTTGGTCGAGACTGGGAATGCTCTATGTATGCCTAAGTTAACCCATGAAACGAGCGTGCGGGTGCTCAGCAAGTCGGAGAGCCAGAATGCGTAAGCCAAGGATCAACCCGGTCCTCCTCTACGTGCTATCGATCCCGCTGCAGGTCCCTCGATCCAGTTTGAGCTTAGACCGAGAATGAACTTCGTATGCCTAAGTCAACGCATGAAACGAGCGTACGAGTGGTCAGCCAGCCTGAGAGGCAGGATACGTAAGTCGAGGATCGGTCTCGGCCCCCTTCTGTGTGCTGCTGTCGATCCCGCTGTTGGTCTGATCTTAGACTGGGAATGAACTCCGTTTGCTTAGACTAAGAATGAACTCCGTATCCCTAAGTCAACACACGAAACTAGCGTGCGGGCGTTGAGGAGGCCGGAGAGGCATAATGCGCAAGCCGGGGATCGACCTGGTCCCCCCTACATGCTGTCGATCCTGCTGCTGGTCTTGTTACCGCAACCCTTGGTTCGATCCGATCTTAGACTGGGAATGAACTTCGTATGCTAGGACTGGGGATGAACTCCATATGCTTCGACCACAATCGGCACATGCCAAGCCCCGGTCGGCCCTCAAAAAAGAGTGCGAGCATGAATTGACCACTTGGGACGGGATGTGCGAGCCGACGAAGGATCCCACTGCTGGTCCCCCTCGGTTATTACCCCAAACACCATCGATAGCCTCTGGCCCTTGGTTGGTCAAGATCGGGAATGCACTACGTATGCCTAAGTCAACCCATGAAACGAGCGTCTCAGTCGGTCGGAGAGCTAGAATGTGCAACTCAAGGATCGGCCCTATCCCCCTCTATGCGCTGCTGGTCCTGCTGTCGTAACCCTTGGTCTGATCTGATCTTAGACAGGGAATGAACTCTGTATGCTTCGACTGGGGATGAACTCTGTATGCCTAAGTCAACCTACGAAACGAGCGTGCGAGCGCTCAGTCAGCCAGAGAGGCTGGATGCATCGACCATCATTGGCACAGGCTGCCCTTTGGTACGGGCACTTGCCTCGACCGCCATCGGCATGAGCTGGGCCCTGGTGCAAGCGGTTGCCTCGACCACCATCGACACAAGATGGCCCCTGGTGTAGGCGGTTGCACCGAACACCATCGGCACATGCTGGGCTGTGGTACGGACGGTTGCCTCGACCACCATCGGCACATGCCCAGCCCCGATAGGCCCCTAAAATGAGCATACGAGCATCGAACCGACTACTGGGGGGGAGATGCGTGAGCCGACCAAGGATCTCGCTGCTGGTCCCCCTCGATTGTTGACCCAAACGCCATCGATAGCCTCTGGCCCTTGGTTGGTCCAGATCGGGAATGCACTATGTATGCCTAAGTCAACCCATAAAATGAGCGTGTGGGTGTTCAGCAAGTCGGAGAGCCAGAATACGCAAGCCGAGGATCGACACGGTCCCCCTCTGCATGCTGTCGATCCCACTGCGGGTCCCTCGATCCAGTTTGGGCTTAGATCGGGAATGAACTTCGTATGCCTAAGTCAACCCACGAAACGAGCGTACAGGCGCTCAGTCGACCGAAGAGGCAGGATGCGCAAGTCAAGGAACGGCTTGGTCCCCCTCTGCGGGCTGCTGCCGATCCCACTGTCGGTCTGATCTTAGACTGGGAATGAACTTCGTATGCTTAGATAGGGAATGAACTCCGCATGCCTAAGTCAACACAAGAAATGAGCGTGCAGGCACTGAGCTGGCCAAAGAGGCATAATGCGCAAGTCGGGCATCAGTCTGGTCCCCCTCTGCGTGCTATCGGTCCCGCTACCACAACCCTCAATCCGGCTGGGGCTTAGACATGGAATGAACTCTGTATGCCTAAGCCAACCCATGAAACGAGCGTGCGGGCGCTCAGTCGGCCAGAGAGGCAGATTGCACAAGCTGGGGACCGGCCCGGTCCCCCCCTGCGTGGTGCCAATCCTGCTGCTGTAACCCTCAGTCCGATCCGATCTTAGACTGGGAAAGAACTCCTTATGCTTAGAATGGGGATGAACTCCGTATGACTAAGTCAACCCATGAAACGAGCGTGCGGGCGCTCAACCGGTTAGAGAGGCAGGATGCGTAAGCCGAAGATTGACCCGATCCACTCTGCGTGCTATCAATCCCGCTGTGGGTCCTGCTACCGCAACCCTCAGTCCGGTCCAATGTTAGACTGGGAGCACATTACGTAATCCTAAGTCAACCCATGAAACGAGCATGCGGGCACTTAGCCGGTCGGAGAGGCGGGATGCGCAAGCCGTGGATCGATCGAGTGGTAGGTGGGTTCAGGCACATCTCCATATTTCTACCGTGCCAATGCCATTTTTATGGCTTTGTATACTCATACAATGGTCCCCTAAGCCTTCATGTGAAGTTTCGTGGTAAGACGTCCCATTTTCTATTTTTCACGATTTTTGAAACTTTTTACGGTTCGAGATTTTTTAAAATCTTTTTAGAAGGAGTTTTGGCCCCAAATTTGGTAGACGTGATCCCTATATTTTTGTTGGCACCCACAAACAAATTTAGCTAAAAACTCAAAGTGGAGAAGATTTTGTGACCGTTTGAAAAAAATGTCCCCATTTAAGACACTTTAATGGCTACTGGGAGCAAACCTATAAAATCTCAAATGCTCTTTAAGGGGGTGTGAGTTCTCGAGGTTTGATGAGAGATAGGGGGCCAATATAAGGGCCAAGTACCAGCACCCATCGCACATCATTGGTGCACACCCCCCGGGCCCCCCAATTGCCGAAACCCCCAATGTCGCCGGTTAGGTTCTCCGGTGATGCTCCAACGATGGTGCCCCGGGTGAAAAAAATGTGGCACCAGCACATGCCTGAGCCCAGCATGTGCACCGTGGCTCAAAATCAAACTTTGGTCAAGGCCTCGACCATCAATGGCACATGATGGCGCATGGTGATGGCACATGCATCGACCATCATCGGCACAGGATGCCTTTTGGTACGGGCACTTGCCTCGACCATCATCGGCACAAGCTGGGCCCTGGTGCGGGCAGTTGCCTTGACCACCATCGGCACAAGATGGCCCCTGGTGCGGGTGGTTGCATCGAACACCATCGACACATGCTGGGCTGTGGTGCGGACGGTTGCCTCGACCACCATCGGCACATGTCGAGCCCCGGTCGGCCCCTAAAATGAGCGTATAAGCACCGAACCGACCATTAGGGGCGGGATACGTGAGCTGACCAAGTATCCCACTACTGGTCCCCCTCGGTTGTTGCCCTAAACACCATCTATAGCCTCTGGCCCTTGGTTGGTCGAACCGGGAATGCATTATGTATGCCTAAGTCAACCCATAAAATGAGCGTGCAAGCGCTCAGTAAGCCGGAGAGCCAGAATACGCAAGCTGAGGATCGACACGATTCCCCTCTGCATGCTGTCGATCCTGTTGCGGGTTCCTCGATCCAGTTTGGGCTTAGACCGAGAATGAACTCTGTATGCCTAAGTCAACCCACGAAACGAGCGTACGGGCGTTCAGCCGATCGGAGAGGCAGGATGCGTAAGTCGAGGATCGACCCAATCCCACTTTACGTGCTACTGTCGATCCTGCTACTGGTCCAATCTTAGACTGGGAAGGAACTCCGTATGCTTAGACTATGAATGAACTCCGTATGCCTAAGTCAACACATGAAATGAGCGTACGGGCACTGAGCCGGCCGGAGAGGCATAATGCGCAAGCCAGGGATCGGCCCAGTCCCCTTTGCGTGCTGTCGATCCTGTTGCTGGTCCTGTTGTCACAACCTTTGGTCTGATCCGATCTTAGACTGGGAATGAACTCCGTATGCTTAGACTGGGGATGAACTCCGTATGCCTCGACCACCATTGGCACATGCCGAGCCTCGGTTGGCCCTCGAAATGAGCGTGCGAGCATCGAACTGACTGCTGGGGGCAGGATGTGCGAGCCATCTAAGGATGCCGCTGTTGGACCCCCTCGATTGTTGCCCCAAACATCGTCGATAGCCTCTAGCCCTTCGTTGGTCGAGATCGAGAATGCACTATGTATGCCTAAGTCAACCCATGAAACGAGCGTGCAGACGCTCAGCCGATCAAAGAGCCAGAATGTGCAAGCTGAGGATCGACTCGATCCCCCTCTACATGCTGTTGATCCCACTGTGGGTCCCTCGGTTCGGTTGGGGCATAGACCAAGAATAAACTCTGTATTCCTAAGTCAACCCATGAAACGAGCGTAGGGGCACTCAGCCGACCGGAAAGGCAGGATGCGCAAGCCAAGGATCGGCCCGATCCCCCTCTGTGTGCTGCTATCGGTCCAATCTAAGACTGGGAATGAACTTCGTATGCTTAGACTGGGACTGAACTTTGTATGCCTAAGTCAACCCACGAAACGAGAGTGCGAGTGTTGAGCCGGTCGAGGACGTATAATGCGCAAGCTAAGGATCGGGTCGATCCTGCTCTGGGAGTTACCAGTTTCGCTGCCACAACCCTCGGTCTGACTGGGGCTTAGACATGGAATGAACTCCGTATGCCTAAGCCAACCCACGAAATGAGCGTGGGGGAGCTCAGTAGGCCAGAGAGGCAGAATCCGTAAGCCGGGGATTGGCCTGGCCCACCCCTGTATGCTACCGATCCTGTTGCTGGTCCTGCGGTCGCAACCCTCGATCCGGTTCAATCTTAGATTGGGAATGAACTCCGTATGCTTAGACTGGGGATGAACTCTATATGCCTAAGTCAACCCACGAAACGAGCATGTAAGTGCTCAGTCGGCTAGAGAGGTAGGATGCGTAAGCCGAGGATCGACCCGATCCCCTCTGCGTGCTATCGATCCTACTGCGGGTCTTATTGTCGTAACCCTCAATCTGATCTGATCTTAGATTGGGAGCGCACCACGTATGCCTAAGTCAACCCACGAAACGAGCATGCGGGTACTTAGCCGACCGAAGAGGTGGGATGCGCAAGCCGTGGATCGATCAAGTGGTAGGTGGGTTCAGGCACATCTTCATATTTCTACAGTGCCAATGCCATTTTTATGGCTTGTAAATTCATACAATGATCCCCTAAGCTTTCATTTGAAGTTTCGTGGCAAGACGACCCGTTTTCTTTTTTTCATGATTTTCTAAACTTTTTGCAGTTTAGGATTTTTTAAAATTTTTTTAGAAGCAGTTTTGGCCCCAAATTTGGTAGACGTGATCCTTTTATTTTTGTTGGCACACTCAAACAAATTCAACTAAAAACTCTAAATGGAGAAGATTGTGACCGTTTGAAAAAATGTCCCCATTTTAAACACTTTAATGGCTACTGTGAGCAAACCCATAAAATCTCAAATGCTCTTTAAGGGGGTGTGAGTTCTCGAGGTTTGATGAGGGATAGGGGGCCAATATAAGGGCCAAGTACCAGCACCTATCGCACATCATGTGCGCACACCCCGCGGCCCTCCCAATCGCCAGAACCCCCAATGCCGTCGGTTAGGTTCTCCGACGATGGTGCCCTGGGTGAAAACAATGTGGCACCAGCACATGCCCAAGCCCAACATGTGCACCGTCGCTCAAAATCAAACTTCGGGCAAGGCCTCGACTGTCAATGTCCTATGATGGCGCATGGTGATGGCACATGCATCGACCATCATCAGCACAGGCTACCCTTTGGTACGGGCACTTGCCTCGACCGCCATCGGCACAAGCTAGGCCCTGGTTCAAGCGGTTCCCTCGACCACCATCGACACAAGATGGCCCCTGGTGTGGGCGGTTGCATCGAACACCATCGGCATATGCTGGGCCGTGGTGTGGGCGGTTGCCTAGACCACCATCGGCATATGTCGAGCCCCGGTTGGCCCCTGAAAAGAGCGTGCGAGCACTGAACCGACCGCTGGGGGTGGGATGCGTGAGCCGACCAAGGATCCCACTGCTGGTCCCCCTCAGTTGTTACCCCAAACGTCGTCGATAGCCTTTGGCCCGTGGTTGGTCGAGATCGGGAATGCACTATGTATGCCTAAGTTAACCCATGAACTGAGCGTACGGGCGCTTAGTCGACCGGAGAGCCAAAATACAAAAGCTGAGGATCGGCTCGGTCCCCCCTGCGTGCTGTCGATCTCGCTGCGGGTCCCTCGGTCCAGTTGGGGATTAGACGAGAAATGAACTCTGTATGCCTAAGTCATCCCATGAAACGAGCGTGCAGGCGTTCAACCGACCGAAGAGGTAGGATGCGTAAGCCGAGGATCGGCTCGGTCCCCCTCTGCGTGCTGCTACGGATCCCGCTGTCAGTTCGATCTTAGACGGGGAATGAGCTCCATATACTTAGACTGGGAATCAACTCCGTATGCCTATGTGAAACCACGAAACGAACGTACGGGCATTGAGCCGACCGAAAAGGCATAATGCGTAAGCTAGGGATCGGCTCGTTCCCCCTCTACGTGCTGTCGATCCCGCTGCCACAACCCTCGGTCCGACTGGCGCTTAGACATGGAATGAACTTCGTATGCCTAAGCCAACCCAAGGAACAAGTGTGCGGGTGCTCAGCCAGCCAGAGAGGCAGAATGCGCAAGCCGAAGATTGACCCAGTCCCCTCTGTATGCTACCGATCCTGCTGCTGTAACCCTCGGTTCGGTCTGATCATAGATTGGAATGAACTCTATATGCTTAGACTGGGGATGAACTCCGTATGCCTAAGTCAACCCATGAAACAAGCGTACGGGCGCACAGTCGGCCAGAGAGGGAGGTTGCACAAGCCGGGGATCCACCTGATCCCCTCTGCATGCTGCCTATCCCGCTACGGGTCCTGTTATCACAACCCTCAGTCCGATCCGATCTTAGACTGGGAGCGCACTACGTATGCCTAAATCCACCCACGAAACGAGCGTGCAAGCACTTAGCTAGCCAGAGAGGTGGGATGCGCAAGCCGTGGATCGATCGAGTGGTAGGTGGGTTCAGGCACATCTTCATATTTTTGCCGTGCCAATGCCATTTTTATGGCTTGTAAATTCATATAATGGTCCCCTAAGCCTTCATGTGAAGTTTCATGGCAAGACGTCCCATTTTCTATTTTTCACGATTTTTGAAACTTTTTACAGTTTGGGATTTTTTTAAATTTTTTTAGAAAGAGTTTTGGCCCCAAATTTGGTAGACGTGATCCTTGTATTTTTGTTGGCATGCACAAATAAATTCAGGTAAAAACTCGAAGTGGAGAAAATTTTGTGACCGTTTGAAAAAAATGTCCCAATTTCAGATACTTTAATGGCTACTAGGAGCAAACCTATAAAATCTCAAATACTCTTTAAGAGGGTGTGAGTTCTCGAGGTTTGATGAGGGATAGGGGGCCAATATAGGCACCAAGTACCAGCACCCATCGCACATCATGTGCGCACACCCCCTGGCCCCCCAATCACCATAACGCCCAATGCCATTGGTTAGGTTCTCCGGTGATGGTGCCCCGGGCGAAAAAAATGTGGCACCAGCACATGCTCAAGCCCAACATGTGCACCGTGGCTCAAAATCGAACTTCGACCAAGGTCGTGACCATCAATGGCACATGATGGGGCATGGTGATGGCACATGCATCGACCATCATCGACACAGGCTGCCCTTTGGTACGGGCACTTGCCTCCACCGCCAACGGCACAAGCTGGGCCCTGGTGTGGGTGGTTGCCTTGACCACCATCGGCACAAGATGGTCCCTGGTGTGAGCGGTTCCATCGAACACCATCGGCACATGCTGGGCCGTGGTGTGGGTGGTTGCCTCGACCACCATCGGTACATGCCAAGCCCCGATCACCCTCGAAACGAACGTGCAGGCATCGAACCGACCGCTAGGGGCGGGATGCACGAGTCGACCAAAGATCCCACTGCTGGTCCCCTCGGTTGTTGCCCCAAACACCATCGATAGCATATGGCCCTTGGTTGGTTGAGATCGAGAATGCACTACGTATGCCTACGTCAACCTACGAAACGAGCGTACAAGCGCTCAGCCGACCGAAGAGCCAGAATGCGCGAGTTGAGGATCGACCTGATCCCCCTCTACGTGCTATCGATCCCGTTGCAGGTCCCTCGTCCAATTGGGGCTCAGACCGAGAATGAACTTCGTATGCCTAAGTCAACCTATGAAACGAGCGTATGGGCATTCAGCCGATCGGAGAGGTAGGATGCACAAGCTGAGGATCGGTAGGTCCCCCTCTACATGCTATTACTGGTCTGATCTTAGACTGGGAATGAACTCCATATGCTGAGACTGGGAATGAACACCGTATACCTAAGTCAACCCACGAAATTAGCGTGCGGGCGTTGAGTCGGCCGGAGAGGCATAATGCACAAGCCAGGGATTGACTCGATCCCCTTCTACGTACAGTCGGTCCCACTGCCACAACCCTTGGTCCGGTTGGGGCTTAGACATGGAATGAACTTCGTATGCCTAAGCCAACCCACGAAACGAGCATGCGGGCAGTCAACTAGCCAGAGAGGCAGAATGCGCAAGCCGACGATCGACCCGGTCCCCCCGGCATGCTACCGATCCTACGACTGGTCCTGCTGCCGTAACCCTTGGTCCGGTCCAATCTTAGACTAGGAATGAACTCCGTATGCTTAGACTGGGGATGAACTTCGTATGCCTAAGTCAACCCATGAAACGAACGTACGGGCACTCAACTGGCCAAAGAGGCAGCATGCACAAGCCGAGGATCGACTTGATCCCCTCTGCGTGTTGTCGATCCCGTTACGGGTCCTACTACCGCAACCCTCAGTCCGGTCTGATCTTAGACTGGGAGTGCACTACGTACGCCTAAGTCAACCCATGAAACGAGCGTGCGGGTGTTTAGCCGTCGGAGAGGTGGGATGCGCAAGCTGTGGATCGATCGAGTGGTAGGTGGGTTCAAGCACATCTTCATATTTTTGCCATGCCAATGCCATTTTTATGGCTTGTAAATTCATACAATGGTCCCTTAAACCTTCATGTAAAGTTTCGTGGCAAGACGACCCGTTTTTTATTTTTAACGATTTTTGAAACTTTTTACGGTTCGAGATTTTGTAAAATTCTTTTAGAAGGAGTTTTGGCCCCAAATTTGGTAGACGTGATCCTTGTATTTTTGTTGGCACGCACAAACAAATTCAGCTAAAAACTCGAAGTGGAGAAGATTTTGTGACCATTTGAAAAAAAAGTCCCCATTTCAGACACTTTAATGGCTACTGGGAGCAAACCTATAAAATCTCAAATGCTCTTTAAGGGGGTGTGAGTTCTCGAGGTTTGATGAGGGATAGGGGGCCACTATAAGGGCCAAGTACCAGTACCCATCGCACATCATGTGCCCACATCCCCTGGCCCCCCCAATAGTCGGAACCCTTAATAGGCATTTGGTACAGGCACTTGCCTCGACTGCCATCGGCATAAGCTGGGCCCTGGTGCAGGTAGTTGCCTCGACCACCATTGTCACAAGATGGCCCCTAGTGCGGGCGGTTGTATCGAACACCATCGACACATGCCAAGCCCCGATCGACCCTCAAAATGAGCATGCGAACACCGAACCAACCGCTCGGGGCAAGATGCATGAGCCAAGCAAGGATCCCGCTGCTGGTCCCCCTCTGTTATTGCCCCAAACATCATCGATAGCCTCTAGCCCTTGGTTGGTCGAGACCGGGAATGCACTATGTATGCCTAAGTCAACCCATGAAACGAGGATATGGGCGTTCAACCGACCTGAGAGCTAGAATGCGCAAGCTGAGGATCGACTCGGTCTCCCTCTGCGTGCTGCCAATCACGCTGTGGGTCCCTCGATTCGATTGGGGCTTAGACCAATAATGAACTCCGTATGCCTAAGTCAACCCATGAAACAAACGTGTGGGCACTCAACTGGTCGGAGAGGCAAGATATGCAAGTCGAAGATCGGCCCGATCCCTTTTTGTATGTTGCTGTTGATCCTATTGCCGGTCCGATCTTAGACTGGGAATGAACTCCATATGCTTATACTAGGAATGAACTTCGTATGCCTAAGTCAACCCATGAAACAAGCGTGCGGGCACTGAGCCGGTCGGAGAGGCATAATGGGCAAGTCAAGGATCAACTCAATCCCCCTCTACGTACTGTCAGTCCCGCTGCCACAACCCTCGGCCCGGCTGGGGCTTAGACATGGAATGAACTCCATATGCCTAAGCCAACCCATGAAACGAGCGTGCGGATGCTCAGCTGGCCAGCGAGGTAGAATGCGTAAGCTGGGGATCGGCTCGATCCCCCCTGCATGCTATCGATCTTGCTATTGGTCCTGCTATCGCAACCTTCGGTCCGGTCTGATCTTAGACTGGGAATGAACTCCGTATGCTTAGACTGGGGATGAACTCCGTATGCCTAAGTTAACCCACAAAACGAGCGTGCGGGTGTTCAGCCAGCCAGAGAGGTAGGATGTGCAAGTTGAGGATCGACCCGATCCCCCTCTGCATCTGCTACCGATCCTGCTGCCAGTCTGATCTCAGACTGGTATTGAAATCTGTATGCTTAGACTGGGAATGAACTCTATATGCCTAAGTCAACCCACGAAACGAGCATGCAGGCGCTGAGCCGGCCGTAGGGGCATAATGCCCAAGCCTAGTGTCATGAACTCTCAACAAGCAATAGACCGTACGGCACTTGAATGGGCACTACCAACCAAGTCAGCCTTCAATAGATCGATATCTAAACAAATAACCATAAGCCATGGTTAGTCCCAAGCATTCACAATAATACACAATATATCGAGATCAATCTCAAGCACACACACAAGAAGGCATATTCGCATCGAGAAAAAGAAAAACACATCGAGGCAACAATCGGGACATTCAATCGGGATGAGTTTTATTATAATCGAGAATCATACATCAGGACCTCCCACCATCACCAGGGCCTGGGGGCAGCCCATGGTGGGTGGCCTAGGCTCGTATAGCAACTAGTGAGATAGCCCAACACTACGCTGCCGGCTCACCCCCCTAAAGAGCCTTAGAGATTTTAGAGCTATGCTACCAGTAACCATTACAATGTTTGAAATGGGGACACTTTTCCTAGCACAAAGGATCTACCCGACCATGGCCCTATACATGGGTGGCTCATGGCAACCTAAGTCCCGGTCATGGCCCTATACAAGATTGGCTCATGACATCTTCCCCCACTTATTCTATCGACGTCCTCATTGACTTGCTGGCTTGAAATTCTTTGATCTTCCTTTGAAATCTCTGGAGGTCGTGTTCTCTCTCCTAGCTGGTTTCTTCTAGTCTTAATCCCTCCCATTTCACTAAGTACTCCTAAACTAGTCTTCAAGATATCTTGGTTTCCCTATCAGCTAAGATCTCTTCGACTCGATGCTCTGAGGGTGGCTTCATGGTGATGGTGACTCTAGTTGGCTCTCTTTAGCTAGCATTTGTAGGATCTACATGGAAGGGTTTCAAGTTGCTCACATGAAATACTAGGTGCACCTTCATCCACTTTGGTGGGTCAATTTTGTAAGAAGCATTCCCCACCTTGGAAAAGACCCTTACTGGACCTTCATATTTGCACACCAGTCTATGATCTCTCTTTCTTAAGAACTTGGTTTATTCAGGAACTAGTCGGACAAGAACCAAATCACCAACTTGAAATTGTTGAGCCCTACGACCCTTGTCTACCTATTTCTTCATCCATTTTGATGCTTTCTCAAGGTAGGCTTGTGCAATCTCTGTGTTTTGTTTCCACTCCTTGCTGAGATTGAAGGCTCTTGGATTCTTTCCTCCATATTGTTCCAAGGAAGTGTAGGGTAGCCTTGGTAATTGTCTTGTGACCACCTCAACTGGGCTCTTATTGGTGGAAGAGCTTTTGTTGGAATTAAAGCAGAGTTGAGCCACGTCCAATAATGAAGGCCAGTCTTTCTGATTGGCTTGAACAAAGTGCCTCAAATATTCCTCTAATAACCCGTTGAACCGTTTCATTTAACCATCGGTTTGAGGGTGATAGCTTAAGGAGATGTTGAGTTGGGACCTCAATATCTTGAAAAGTTTTCTCTAGAAAGACCCCGTGAATTTTGAATCTCGATTGCTGATAATATTTTGAGGGAGGCCCCAGTATTTGACCACATGTTTGAATAATAGTCGAGCTGTGTCTTTCGCTGTGCAATACTTGTGAGAGGGAATGAATGTGGTGTACTTAGAGAACCGGTCAATCACCACCAAAATAGCTCCAAGGTCACCAACCTTGGGTAGGCTCGAAATGAAATCAAGAAAGATGCTTTCCCATGATTTGGTGGGTACTGGTAGTGGTTCAAGCATGCCTGTAGGTTTTTGTCTTTCAACCTTGCCTTGTTGGCAAATGAGGCAAGTCTTCGTGTAGTCCATCACATCTTGTCGCATGTGAGGCCAATAGTATCCCTGTTTCAATAATGCCAAAGTGCGTTGCCAGCCCGAGTGTCCCGCCCATGGTGTGTCATGACATTCCCTCATCAGCATCTATCTCAGACCTTCTACTCTTAGCATAAACACTCGAGGCCCCTTGGTCCATAAGACCCCATTTTCTTGCCAGAAGTACTTGGACTTCCCTTCTTCTACTAGCTTCAGGATGGCACAAGCTTGCGGGTCCTTCCCTAAGTGATCTCTAATCAACTTGTGAATGTCTGTAGTGGCTCTATTAGCCGCCATTGGGGCAATTCTTCTAAGGGTCGCTAAATCTGCTCGTCTGCTCAATGCATCGACCACTTGATTGGTCTTTCCAACGGTGTGCTCAAAAAACAAGTCGAACTCTGCTAAAAATTCCTACCACCTAGCTTGTTTTTTCGTAAGCCTTGGTTGGGTGAGAAAATGGCTAACGGTCACATTGTCTATCTTCACGACAAAGTGTGAACCCAGCAAGTAATGTCGCCAAGCTCTCAAGCAGTGAACCACCACCAGGAGTTCTTTTTCCTGGGCCATATATTTCCTTTTAGCTTTACTTAGCTTCCTACTTTTAAATGCTACCAGGTGATGTTGTTGCAAAAGCACTCCCGTAATAGCAAAATCAGATGCATCCATCTAGACTTCGAAAGACTTTTCAATATCAAGGAGAGCTAAGATGGGATCTTTCATAATAGCATCTTTCAATCCCTTGAAGGTCTCTTGGCACTCACTTGTCCAACACCATTTATGCTCCTTCTTCAATAGCTCCGTGAGGGCTGTGGTCTTGCGAGAGTACCCTTCCACAAACCTTCTATAATAGTTGGCTAGTCCCAAAAATGAGCGGAGCTCACTAACGTTCTTCAGTGTTATCCACTCCTTGATGGCCCTAACCTTTTCCATGTCCATTCGAATGTGGCCACGTTCGACAATGTGATCGAGAAAATAGATTTGGGTCTGAGTAAATGCACACTTTTCCCTTTTTATGTATAACTGATGGTCCTGTAATCTTTGAAGTACCCGGAACAGGTGTTCTTGATGTTCCTCCAAGGTAGAGCTATATACCACTATATCGTCTTAATAGATGACTACAAATTTGTCTAGGTAGTCATGGAACACCTGATTCATCAATGTACAAAATGTGGCAAGAGCATTGGTTAGTCCAAAGGGCATAACAAGAAATTCAAATGCACCATACCGTGTCACACAAGTGGTCTTTGGCTCATTTCCCTCAATGATTCTGACCTGATGGTAGCCAGATCTTAGGTCTAATTTGGAGAAGTACTTGGCCCGACTCAGTTGATCAAACAAGTCTGCTATAAGGGGGATGGGATATTTGTTTCTTACGGTGACTTTGTTCAGGGCCCTGTAGTCAACACATAATCGTAAACTTCCATCATGCTTCTTTTGAAATAGCACTGGCACTCTGAAAAGAGCCTTTGATGGTCTGATGAACCCGGGTTATAGTAGCTCATCTAACTATTTTCTTAGTTCAACCAACTTTGGCGAGGCCATGCGATAAGGAGCACTAACAGGGGGTTTCGCTCCTGGGAGGAGCTCAATTTCATGGTCCACTGCTCGTCGAGGGGGTAGAACCTTAGGCAACATCTCTGGCATCACCTTTTTGAATTCTTCCAACACTTTTTCCACACCATCAGGTATTGGTTCTACTTTCGACCCTTTTTTGTAGATCGGCACAACCATAAAGGAGAGTTCCCCTCTCTTTACCCCTTTCTTAAACTGCAAAGCTGAAATCATTTTCTTCCTACTCTTTAGTAAGATGTTGGCTGGCACCATACATAGGTGTTCCCCTAAGAGCAACAAGCAGCTAGCGACGGGGATAAGGATAACTTGAGCCAACATCGTGAAGTCCAATTCGAGAACAACATCAAAGTCATCCATGGGGGAGACTGTAAAGTCTATCTTCCCTTCCCATGGCCCCAATCAGGTTGTCACACTCTTGGAGCTTCCACTGATCGCAAAGGCTGGTGAATTGATCGCTTTCATTCATCCACAGTCTTTACTAATCTGAAGACCACACCTTTTTGCTTCTTCTGGTATGATGAAAGTGTCGATTGCACCCGTATCCACCATGGCCTTGGTGGCTTTCTCATTGATTGTCAAGTTCACATACATCAAGCCTCTACTCTGCTCTTTCTTTATAGTGTTCAATTGGGTGCGGAGGGCATTGAGGAACCTTATTGAACCCATCCTAGCCGGCTCCTCTTCAGCTTCTTCAATGCTCTCTGGCACTTTTGCAAACTCCTGAGATAAGGTCTTTAAGGCATTAAGGGCTCCCCTGTGTGGGCATTCAGCCACCCGATGCGGCCTCTTACAAAGAAAGCAAGCTAGCGGTTGCCTAGGCTTGAAAATCCCTGCGTTGCTTGTCTTGGGTTGGGTGCTATCTCGACCAAAAGACCTCCTGTCTGATCCCCCACTGAAGGGTCGGTCCAACCTCGTCATCTTTCCCCCACTCCCAAAGTTGAAGCTACTGCCAGCTGATAGAGGATTTTTTTATTTTGAGGAGCCATCATTGTAATCATAGAGACGTTCAGCTGCAGTCGTGGTCATGGCCACATCTTGCACTTTCTGTCTTTGTAGTTCTATCCTCGCCCAAAGCTTGAGGCCCTCAAGAAAATAGAACATCTTGTCCTTTTCAGACATGTCCTGAATATCCAACATTAGGGTAGAAAAGCTCCTTACAAACTCGCACCGTTCCTGTTTGCACCAATTTTTGAAGTCTTCTTCAAGCCATATACTCCACATTCTCAGTGAAAAATTGGTTTTTCAATTCTCACTTCAGATCCGTCCAAGCCTTAATAGGGCACTCGTCATCGACAAACTTGGAGCGCCACCACAGCTTGGCATCCCCTGCGAGGTACATTGATGCCATTACTACCTTGTCTTCTTTTAAATCCATGTGTACAGCTCGAAAGTACTGCTCCATGTCAAACAAGAAATTTTCACGTTCCTTAGCATCCCTTGCCCCCTTATAGCATCGAGGCTCTGGTACCTTGGGCCTTTTTCCCCTTTCCATTGAGCTGGGACCCAATCTGGCCATAGCCATTTGTAAGATGCTCACCTGTGCTCTGAGTTCCTCAAACTCCTTTCGGAGAATGTTCAAGGCATCTCTAGCCTCTTCGCTCACGTTGTGGAGAGTATTGGATAACTCTCGCTGGGTTGTCTCGATCTCCCTCACTCGATCTTTGGTCACCATATGAGTTTTCATTGCGGCCACCGCGACCTCAAGTTCCTCAATTCTCTGTTGATGATTGGGTCCACCACTTGTGGGTTGCCTTGATCACCATCGGCACATGTTGGGCCTTTGTGCGAGCAATTACCTCGACCACCATCGACACAAGATGGCCACCATCGCCACAAGATGGCCACCATCGCCACAAGATGGCCACCATCCACAAGATGGCCCTTGGTGCGGGTGGTTGCATCGAACACCATCGGCATATGCTGGGCCGTGGTGCAGGCAATGCCTCGACCACCATCGACTCATGTCGAGCCTCGATTGGCCCCCAAAATGAGCGTGCGAGCACCAACTCGACTGCTGGGGATGGGATGCACGAGCTGACTAAGGATCCCGCTGCTGGTCCCCCTCGGTTGTTGCCCCAAACACCATCGATAGCCTCTAGCCTTTGGTTGGTGGAGATCGAGAACGCACTACGTATGCCTAAGTCAACCCATGAAATGAGAGTGTGGGCCCTCAACCGACCAGAGAGCCAAAATGTGCAAGCATAGGATCAGCCTAATCCCCCTCTGCGTGCTGTCGATCCCGTTGCGGGTCCCTCGATCTGACTAGGGCTTAGATCGAGAATGAACTCCGTATGCCTAAGTCAACCCATGAAACGAGCGTGCGGGCGTTCAGCCAGTCGGAGAGGCTGGATACGTAAGCCGAGATCAGCCCGGTCCCCCTCTGCGTGCTGTTACAGGTTCGACTTAGACTGGGAATGAACTCCGTATGCCCAAGTCAACCCACAAAACGAGCGTGCGGGTGTTGAGCCGACCAGAGAGGCATAATGCACAAGCCGGGCATTGGCCCGGTCCCCCTTTACGTGCTGTCAGTCCCGCTACCACAACCCTTGGTCCGGTTGGGGCTTAGACATGGAATGAACTCCGTATGCCTAAGCCAACCCATAAAACGAGCGTGCGGGTGCTCAGCCGGTCGGAGAGGTAGAATGCGCAAGTCGAGGATCGGCTTGGTCCCTCTTTACGTGCTACCGATCCTGCTATTGGTCCTGCTGCTGCAACCCTTGGTCTGATCCGAGCTTAGACTGGGGAATGAACTCCGTATGCTTAAGCTAACCCACGAAATGAGCGTGCGGGTGCTCAACTGGCCAGAGAGGTAGGATGCATAAGCCAGGGATCGACCCGATCCCCTCTGTGTGCTGCCGATCCTGGTGTGCGTCCTGCTACCGTAACCCTCAGTCCAGTCTGATCTTAGATTGGGAGTGCACTACGTATGCCTAAGTCAACCCACGAAGTGAGCGTGCGGGCACTTAGCCAGTCGGAGAGGCGGGATGCACAAGTCGTGGATCGATCGAGTGGTAGGTGGGTTCAGCCACATCTTCATATTTCTACTGTGCCAATGCCATTTTATGGCTTGTAAATTCATACAATGGTCCCCTAAGCCTTCATGTGAAGTTTCGTGGCAAGACGACCCGTTTTTTATTTCTTATGATTTTCAAAAAATTTTGCGGTTCGAGATTTTTTAAAATTTTTTTAGAAGGAGTTTTGGCCTCAAATTTGGCAGCCATGATCCTTGTATTTTTGTTGGCATGCCAAATAAATTCAACTAAAAACTCGAAGTGGAGAAGATTTTGTGACCGTTTGAAAAAAATGTCCCCATTTCAGACACTTTAATGGCTACTGGGAGCAAACCTATAAAATCTCAAATGCTTTTTAAGGGGGTGTGAGTTCTCGGGGTCGGATGAGGAATAGGGGGCCAATATAAGGGTAAAGTACCAGCACCCATCGCACATCATGTGCGCACAGCCCCCGACCCCCCAATCGTCGGAACCCCCAATGCCGCTGATTAGGTTCTCCGACGATGCTCCAACGATGGTGCCCCGGGCGAAAAAAATGTGGCACCAGTACATGCTCGAGCCCAGCATGTGCACCGTGGCTCAAAATTGAACTTCGACCAAGGCCTCGACCATCAATGGCACATGATGGTGCATGGTGATGGCACATGCATCGACCATCATCGACACAGGCTGGCCTTTGGTACGGGCACTTGCCTCGACCGCCATCGGCACAAGCTGGGCCCTGGTGTGGGTGGTTGCCTCAACCACCATCGGCACAAGTTGGACCCTAGTGTGGGTGCTTGCATCGAACACCATTGGCACATGCTGGGCCATGGTGTGGGTGGTTGCCTCGGCCACTATCAGCACGTACTGAGCCCCGGTCGGCCCTAGAAACAAGCGTGCGAGCACTGAACCGATCGCTGGGGGTGGGATGCGTGAGTCGACCAAGGATCCCACTACTGATCCCCTTCGGTTGTTGCCCTAAACATCGTCGATAGCCTCTGGCCCTTGGTTGGTCGAGACCGGGAATGCACTACATATGCCTAAGTCAACCCATGAAACGAGAGTGCGGGCGCTTAGTCGGTCGGAGAGATAGAATACGCAAGTCAAGGATCAGCCCAATCCCTCTTCTACGTGCTGACGATCCCGCTACAGGTCCCTCGGTCCGATTGGGGCTTAGACCAGGAATGAACTCCGTACGCCTAAGTCAACCTACGAAACAAGTGTGCGATCGCTCAGTCGGTCGGAGAGGCAGGATACGTAAGCCGAGGATCGACCCGATCCCCTTCTGCGTGCTGCTGCCGATCTCACTGCGGTCAGATCTTAGATTGGGAATGAACTCCGTATGCTTAGACTAGGAATGAACTTTGTATGCCTAAGTCAACCCACGAAACGATCGTACGTGCGTTGAGCCGATCGAAAAGGCATAATGCGTAAGTCAAGGATCGACCCGATCCCCCACTGCGTGCTGTCAGTCCCGCTGCCACAACCCTCGATCTGGCTGGGGCTTAGACATGGAATGCTCTCCGTATGCATAAGCCAATCCATGAAACGAGCGTGCGGGTGCTCAGCCAGCTAGAGAGGCAGAATGCGCAAGCTGGGGATCGACCCGAACCCCTCTGCGTGCTGTCGATCTCGCTGCGGGTCCTGCTGCCTCAACCCTTCATCCGGTCTGATCTTAGACTGGGAGCGCACTACGTATGCCTAAGTCAACCCACAAAATGAGCGTGCGGGCACTTAGCCGGTCGGAGAGGCGGGATGCACAAGCCGTGGATCGATCGAGTGGTAGGTTGGTTCAGGCACATCTTCATATTTTTGCCATGCCAATGCCATTTTATGGCTTGTAAATTCATACAATGGTCCCTTAAACCTTCATGTGAAGTTTCATGGCAAGATGGCCCGTTTTCTATTTTTCACGATTTTTGAAAATTTTTGCGTTTCAAGATGTTTTAAAATTTTTTTAGAAGGAGTTTTGGCCCTAAATTTGGTAGACATGATCCTTGTATTTTTGTTGGCATGCACAAACAAATTCAGCTAAAAACTCGAAGTGGAGAAGATTTTGTGACCATTTGAAAAAAATGTCCACATTTAAGACACTTTTATGGCTACTGGGAGCAAACGTATAAAATCTTAAATGCTCTTTAAGGGGGTGTGAGTTCTTAAGGTTTGATGAGGGATAGGGGGCCAAAATAAGGGCCAAATACCAGTACCCATCGCACATCATGTGCGCACACCCCCCGCCCCCCCAATCGCCGTAACCCCTAATGCCACCGGTTAGGTTCTCCGACGATGCTTCGATGATGGTGCCCCGAGCAAAAAAAATGTGGCACCAACACATGCCGGAGCCCAGCATGTGCACCGTGGCTCAAAATCAAACTTCGGCCAAGGCCTCAACCATCAATGGCACATGATGGCGCATGGTGATGGCACATTCATCGACCATCATCGGCACAGGCTGCCCTTTGGTACGGGCACTTACCTCGACCACCATCGGCACAAGCTGGGCCCTAGTGCGGGCAGTTGCCTCGATAACCATTAGCACATACTAGCCCTCGGTGCGAGCGATTGCCTCGACCACCATCGGCACAAGATGGCCCCTGGTGTGAGCAGTTGCATCGAACACCATCGGCACATGCTGGGCCGTGGTGCGGGCGGTTGCCTCGACCACCATTGGTACATGTCGAGCCCCGATCAGCCCTCGAAATGAGTGTACGAGCACCGAACTGACCACTGGGGGTGGGATGCGTGAGCCGACCAAGGATCTTGCTGCTGGTCCCCCTCGGTTGTTGCCCCATAGGCCGTTGATAGCCTCTAGCCCTTGGTTGGTCGAGACCAAAAATGCACTACATATGCCTAAGTCAACCCATGAAATGAGCGTGCGGGTACTCAATCGGTTGGAGAGCCAAAATACGTAAGCCGAGGATCGGCTCGATCCCCCTCTACAAGCTGTAGATCCTACTGCGGGTCCTTCAATCTGGTTGGGGCTTAGACCGGGAATGAACTCTGTATGCCTAAGTCAACCCACGAAACAAGCGAGCGGGCGCTCAGCCAGCCAGAGAGACAGGATGCATAAGTTGAGGATCGGCTCGGTCCCCCTCTGCGTGCTGCTGTCGATCCCACTGTCGGTTCGATCTTAGACTGGGAATGAACTTCGTATGCTTAGACTGGGAATGAACTTCGTATGCCTAAGTCAACCCATGAAACAAGCGTGTAGGCGTTGAGCTGGCCGGAGAGGCATAATGCGTAAGCCAGGGATCGACCCAATCCTCCTTTGCATGCTGTTGGTCTCGCTGTCGCAACCCTCGGTCTGGCTGGGGCTTAGACATGAAATAAACTTTGTATGCCTAAACAAACCCATGGAACGAGCGCACGGGTGCTCAGTCGACCGAAGAGGTAGAATGTGCAAGCCAGGGATCGGCCTGATCCGCCCCTGCGTGCTGTCGATCCTGCTGCTGGTCCTACTACCGCAACCCTCGATCCGGTCTGATCTTAGATTGGGAATGAACTCCATATGCTTAGACTGGGGATGAACTTCGTATGCCTAAGTCAACCCACGAAACGAGCGTGTGGGCGCTCAGTCGGCCAGAGAGGCAAGATGTGCAAGTCAGGGATTGACCCGGTCACCTGTGCGTGCTACCGATCCCACTGTGGGTCCTGCTGCTGCAACCCTCAGTCTGGTCCACTCTTAACTGGGAGCGCACTACATATACCTAAGTCAACCTACGAAACGAGCGTGCAAGCAGTTAGCCGGTCGGAGAGGCGGGATGCGCAAACCGTGGATCGATCTAGTGGTAGGTGGGTTCAGGCACATCTGCATATTTTTGCCATGCCAATGCCATTTTTATGGCTTGTAAATTCATACAATGGTCCCCTAAGCCTTCACGTGAAGTTTCGTGGCAAGACGACCTATTTTCTATTTTTCACGATTTTTGAAACTTTTTACGGTTTGAGATTTTTTAAAATTTTTTTAGAAGGCTTTTTGGCCCTAAATTTGGTAGATGTGATCCTTGTATTTTTTTTGGCATGCATAAAAACATTCAGCTAAAAAATCGAAGTGGAGAAGATTTTGTGACCGTTTGAAAAAAATGTCCCCATTTCAGACACTTTAATGGCTACTGTGAGCAAACCTATAAAATCTCAAATGCGCTTTAAGGGGGTGTGAGTTCTTGAGGTTTGATGAAGGATAGGGGGCCAATATAAGGGTGAAGCACCAGCACCCATCACACATCATGTGCGCACACCCACCGGCCCCCCCAATCGCCGGAACCCCCAATGCCGTCGGTTAGGTTCTCCGACGATACTCCGGCGATGGTGCCTTGGGTGAAAAAAATGTGGCACCAGCACATGCCCAAGCCAAGCATGTGTACCATGGCTCAAAATTGAACTTTGGCCAAGGCCTTGACCATCAATGGCATATGATGGTGCATGGTGATGGCACATACATCGACCATCATCGGCATAGGTTGCCCTTTGGTACGATGAGCACTTGCCTCGACCGCTATCGGCACAAGCCGGGCCCTGGTACGGGCAGTTGCCTTGATCACCATCAGCACGTGCTGGCCCTTGATGCGAGTGATTGCCTCGACCACCATCGACACAAGATGGCCCATCGACACAAGATGGCCCTTGGTGCGAGCGGTTGCATCGAACACCATCAGCATAAGCTGGGTCGTGGTGCGGGCGGTTGCCTCGACCACCATCAGCTCATGCCGAACCTCGGTCGACCCCCAAAATGAGTGTACGAGCACCGAACTGACTGCTGGGGGTGGGATGCACGAGCTGACCAAGGATCTTGCTACTGGTCCCCCTCGGTTGTTGCCCCAAACACCGTCGATAGCCCCTGGCCCTTGGTTGGTCGAGATCGGGAATGCACTATGCATGCCTAAGTCAACCATGAAACGAGCGTGCGACTGCTTAACCGACTGGAGAGACAGAATGCGTAAGCCGAGGATCGGCCCAGTCCCCCTCTGCGTGCTGCCGATCCCGCTGTGGGTCCCTCGATCGTGCTGGGGCTTAGACCAGGAATGAACTCCATATGCCTAAGTCAACCCATGAAATGAGCGTGCGGGCGCTCAGCCGGTCGGAGAGGTAGGATGTGCAAGCTAAGGATCGGCCTGGTCTCCCTCTGCGTGCTACTGTCGATCCGATCTTAGACTGGGAATGAACTTTGTATGCCTAAGTCAACCCACGAAACGAGCGTGCGGGCACTAAGCCGGTCGGAGAGGCATAATGCGCAAGTTGGGCATTGGCCCGGTCCCCCCTCTGCGTGCTGTCGGTCCCACTGCCACAACCCTCGATCCGACTTAGACATGGAATGAACTCCATATGCCTAACCTAACCAACGAAATAAGCGTACGGGCACTCAGCCGATCGGAGAGGCAGAATGCACAAGCTGGGGATCGACCCGGTCCCCTCTGCATGCTGCCAATCCTGCTGCTTGTCCTGCTATCGCAACCCTTGGTCCGATCCGATGTTAGACTGGGAATGAACTTCGTATGCTTAGACTGGGGATGAACTCCGTATGCCTAAGTCAACCCACGAAATGAGCGTGCACGCGCTCAGCTTGCCAAAGACCCGGGATGCGTAAGCCAGGGATCGACCCGATCCCCTCTGCGTGCTATCGATCCCATTACGGTTCCTGCTGCCACAACCCTAGGTCTGATCTGATCTTAGACTGGGAGCACACTACGTATGCCTAAGTCAACCCACAAAACGAGCGTGTGGGCACTTAGCCGGCCAGAGAAGCGGGATGCGCAAGCCATAGATTGATCTAGTGGTAGGTGGGTTCAGGCACAGCTTCATATTTCTGCCGTGCCAATGCCATTTTATGGCTTGTAAATTCATACAATGGTCCCCTAAGCCTTTATGTGAAGTTTCGTGGCAACACGACCCGTTTTCTATTTTTCATGATTTTTAAAACTTTTTGTGATTCGGGATTTTTTTAAACTTTTTTGGAAGGAGTTTTGGCCCCACATTTGGTTGACGTGATCCTTGCATTTTTGTTGGCACGCACAAACAAATTTAGCTAAAAACTCATAGTGGAGAAGATTTTGTGATCGTTTGAAAAAAATGTCCCCATTTCAGACACTTTAATGGCTACTGGGAGCAAACCTATAAAATCTCAAATGCTCTTAAGGGGGTGTGAGTTCTCGAGGCTTGATGAGGGATAGGGGGCCAATATAAGGGCCAAGTACCAGCACCCATCGCACATCATGTGCGCCCTCTCGGCCCTCAAATCGCCGGAACCCCCAATGCAGCCGGTTAGGTTCTCTAGCGATGCTCCAGCGATGGTGCCCCGGGCAAAAAAAATGTGTCACCAGCACATGCCCGAGCCCAGCATGTGCACCGTGGATCAAAATTGAACTTTGGCCAAGGCCTCGACCATCAATGGCACATGATGGTGCATGGTGATGGCACATGCATCGACCATCATCGGCACAGGCTGCCCTTTGGCAATGGCACTTGCCTCGACCACCATCGACACAAGCTGGGCCCTGGTGCGGGCGGTTGCCTCCACCACCATTGGCACAAGATGGCCCCTGCTGTGGGCGGTTGCATCGAACACCATCGGCACATGTTGGGCCATGGTGCGAGCGGTTGCCTCGACCACCATCAGCTTGTGCTGAGCCCCGGTTGGCCGCCGAAATAAGCATGCGAGCACCAAACCGATCATTGGGGGTGGGATGCATGAGCCGACCAAGGATCCCGCTACTGGTCCCCCTCGGTTGTTGCCCCAAATGGCATCGATAACCTCTGGCCCTTGGTTGGTCAAGACTAGGAATGCACTATGTATGCCTAAGTCAACCCACGAAACAAACGTGCGGGCGCTCAGCCGGTCGGAGAGCCAAAATACGTAAGCCGAGGATCAGCCCAGTCCTCTCTACGTGCTGACGATCCCGCTACGGGTCCCTCAGTCCAGTTGGGGCTTAGACCGGGAATGAAGTCCGTATGCCTAAGTCAACCCATGAAATGAGCGTACGGGTGCTCAGTCGACCGGAAAGGTAGGATACGCAAGCCGAGGATTGGCCTAGTCCCTCTCTGCGTGCTGCTGCCGATCCCGCTGCCAGTCTGATCCCCTCTGCATGCTATTAATCCCACTGTGGGTCCTACTGTAGCAACCCTCGGTTCGATCCGATCTTAGACTGGGAGTGAACTACATATGCCTAACTCAACGTACGAAATGAGCGTGCGGGCACTTAGCCGGCCGGAGAGGCGGGATGCGCATGCCGTGGATCGATCGAGTGGTAAGTGGGTTCAAGCACATCTTCATATTTCTGCCATGCCAATGCCATTTTTATGGCTTGTAAATTCGTACAATGGTCCCCTAAGCCTCCATGTGAAGTTTCATGGCAAGTCGACCCATTTTCTATTTTTCATGATTTTTGAAACTTTTTGCGGTTCGGGATTTTTTAGAATTTTTTTAGAAAGAGTTTTGGCCCCAAATTGGGTAGACATGATCCTTGTATTTTTGTTGGCACGCAAAAAAAATTCAGCTAAAAACTCAAAGTGGAGAAGATTTTGCAACCGTTTGAAAAAAATGTCCCCATTTCAGACACTTTAATGGTTACTAGGAGCAAACCTATAAAATCTCAAATGCTCTTTAAGGGGGTGTGAGTTTTCGAGGTTTGATGAGGGATAGGGGGCCAATATAAGGGCCATGTACTAGCACCCATCGCACATCATGTGCGCACACCCCCCGGCCCCCCAATAGTCAGAACCCCCAATACCGTCGATTAGGTTCTCCGATGATGCTCCGGTGATGGTGCCCCGGGCGAAAAAAATGTGGCACCAACACATGCCCCAGCCCAGCATGTGCATCGTGGCTCAAAATCAAACTTTCACCAAGGCCTCGACCATCAATGGCACAAGATGGTGCATGGTGATGGCACATGCACCGACCATCATCAGCACAGGCTGCCTTTTGGTACGGGCACTTGCCTCGACTGCCATTGGCACAAGCTGGGCCCTGGTGCAGACGGTTACCTCGACCACCATCGGCATAAGATGGCCCCTGGTGTGGGCGGTTGCATCGAACACCATCGGCAGATGCTGGACCGTAGTGTGAGCGGTTGCCTCGATCACCATCGGCACATGCCGAGCCCCGGTCTGCCCCCGAAACGATCATGCGAGCATTGAACCGACCGCTGGGGGTGGGATGCACAAGCCGACCAAGGATCCCACTGCTGGTCACCCTTGGTTGTTGCCCCAAATGCCGTCGATAGACTCTGGCCCTTGGTTAGTGGAGACTGAGCATGCACTACGTATGCCTAACTCAACCCATGAAACAAATGTGCGGGCGCTTAGCAAAGGATCGACCTGGTCCCTCTCTGCATGCTACCGATCTTACTGCGGGTCCCTCAATCCGATTGGGGCTTAGACCAGGAATGAAATTCATATGCCTAAGTCAACCCATGAAACGAGCGTGCGGGCACTCAGTCGATCGGAGAGGTAGGATGCACAGGTCGAGGATGGGCCCGATCCCTCTCTGCGTTTTATTGCTGATCTCGCTGCGAATCCGATGTTAGACTGGGAATGAACTTAGTATGCTTAGACTGGGAATGCATTTTGTATGCCTAAGTCAACCCACAAAACAAGCGTGCGAGCACTGAGCCGGTCAGAGAGGCATAATGCGCAAGCAGGGTATCGACCCGATCCCTCTCTACGTGCTGTCAGTCCCGTTGCCACAACCCGCGGTCCGGTTGGGGCTTAGACATGGAATGAACTCCGTATGCCTAAGCCAACCCACAAAACGAGCATACGGGCGCTCAGCCGATCAGAGAGGCAGAATGCATAAGTCGAGGATCAGTCCGATCCCCACTACGTGCTACCGATCCTGCTGCTGGTCTGCTGTAGCAACCCTCGGTCTGGTCCGATCTTAGACTGGGAATGAACTCCATATGCTTAGATTGGGGATGAACTTCGTATGCCGAAGTCAACCCACAAAATGAGCATGCGGGCACTTAGCCGGCCGAAGAGGCGGGATGTGCAAGCTGTGGATCGATCGAGTGGTAGGTGGGTTTAGGCACATCTTCATATTTCTACCGTGCCAATGCCATTTTTATGGCTTGTAAATGCATACAATGGTCCCCTAAGCCTTCATGTGAAGTTTCATGGTAAGACGACCCGTTTTCTATTTTTCACGATTTTAAAAATTTTTACGGTTCGAGATTTTTTAAAATATTTTTAGAAGCAGTTTTGGCCCCATATATTTGTAGATGTGATCCTTGTATTTTTGTTGGCACGCACAAACAAATTCAGCTAAAAACTTGAAGTGGAGAAGATTTTGTGATCGTTTGAAAAAAATGTCCCCATTTCAGACACTTTAATGGCCACTGGAGCAAACCTATAAAATCTCAAATGCTCTTTAAGAGGGTGTGAGTTCTTGAGGTTTGATGAGGGGTAGGGGACCAATATAAGGGCCAAGTAACACCCATCGCACATCATGTGCGCACACCCCCTGGGCACCCCAATCGTTGGAACCCCTGATGCCGTCGGTTAGGTTCTCCGACGATGGTGCCCTGAGCAAAAAAATGTGGCACCAGCAGATGCTCGAGCCTAATATGTGCACCGTGGCTCAAAATCAAACTTCGATCAAGGCCTCGACCATCAATGGCACATGATGCCGCATGGTGATGGCACATACATCGACCATCATCGACACAGGCTACCTTTGGTATGGGCACTTGCCTCAATCACCATCGGCAAAAGCTGGGCCTTGGTGCGGGTGGTTGCCTCGACCACCATCGGCACATGCTGGGCCATGGTGCTGGCGGTTGCCTTGACCACCATCAACAGATGCCGAGCCGGTTGGCCCCTAAAACGAGCGTGTGAACACCGAACTGACCATTGGGGGTGGGATGCACGAGTCGACCAAGGATCCCACTGATGGTCCTCCTCGGTTGTTACCCTAAACGTCATCGATAGCCTCTGGCCCTTGGTTGGTTGAGACCGAGAATGCACTACGTATGCCTAAGTAAACCCATGGAATGAGCGTATGGGCGTTCAGCCAGTCGGAGATCCAGAGTGCGTAAACTGAGGATCGGTCCAGTTTCCCTCTACGTGCTGCCACTCCTGTTATGGGTCCCATGATCCGGTTGGGGCTTAGACCAGGAATGAACTTTGTAAGCCTAAGTCAACCCACAAAATGAGCGTGCGAGCACTCAGCCAGCCAGAGAGGCAGGATGCGTAAGCTGAGGATCGACCCAGTCCCCTTCTGCGGGCTACGACCGATACCACTGCCGGTCTGATCTTAGACTGGGAATGAACTCCGCATGCTTAGACTGGGAATGAACTCCGTATGCCTAAGTCAACCCATGAAATGAGCGTACGGGTGCTGAGCCAGCCGGAGAGGCATAATGCACAAGCCGGGGATAGGCCCAATCTCTCTCTGTGTACTATCGGTGCCGTTGCCAAAACCCTCGGTTCGGTTGGGGCTTAGACATGGAATGAACTCTGTATGCCTAAGCCAACCCATGAAACGAGCGTGCGGGCGCTCAACCGATTGAAGGGGTAGAATGCACAAGTCGGGGATTGGCCCGGTCCCCCATCACGTGCTATCGATCCTGCTGCTGGTCCTGCTATTGCAACCCTCAGTCTGATCAGATCTCAGGCTGAGAATGAACTCCGTATGCTTAGATTGGGGATGAACTCTATATGCCTAAGTCAACCCATGAAACGAGCATGCAGGTGCTCAGCTGGCCAGAGAGGCAGGATGCGCAAGTCGGGAATCGACCCGGTCCCTTCTGCGTGCTGCTGATCTCGGTACAGGTCCTATTGCTGCAACCCTCAATCTGGTCTGATCTTAGACTGCGAGCATACTACGTATCCCTAAGTCAACCCCCGAAATGAGCGTGCGGGCACTTAGCCGACTGGAGATGCGGGATGCGCAAGCTGCCGATCGATCGTGTGGTAGGTGGGTTTAGGTACATCTTCATATTTTTGCCACGCCAATGCCATTTTTATGGCTTGTAAATTCATACAATGGTCCCCTAAGCCTTCATGTGAAGTTTCGTGGCAAGACGGCCCATTTTCTATTTTTCACGATTTTTGAAACTTTTTGTGGTTTGGGATTTTTTTAAATTTTTTTACAAGGCATTTTGGCCCGAAATTTGGTAGACATGATCCTTGTATTTTTTTTGGGTGCACAAAAAATTTCAGCTAAAAACTCGAAGTGGAGAAAATTTTGTGACCGTTTGAAAAAAATGTCCCCATTTCAGACACTTTAATGGCTACTGAGAGCAAACCTATAAAATCTCAAATGCTCTTTAAGGGGGTGTGAGTTCTCGAGGTTTGATGAGGGATAGGGGGCCAATATAAGTGCCAAGTACCAGCATCGATCAGACATCATATGTGAACACCCCCCGGCCCCCAATCACCGGAACCACCAATGCCACTGGTTAGGTTCTCCGGTGATGCTCCGACGGTGGTGCCCCTGGTGAAAAAATGTGGCACCAGTACATGCCTGAGCCCAACATGTACATCATGGATCAAAATTGAACTTCAGCCAAGGCCTCGACCATTAACGGCACATGATGGCGCATGGTGATGGCACATGCATCGACCATCATTGGCACAGGCTGCCCTTTGGTACGGGCACTTACCTCAACCACCATCGACACAAGCTGGGCCCTGGTGCTGGCGGTTGCCTCAATCCCCATCGACACATGCCAGCCCTTGCTGCAGGTGATTGCCTCGAACACCATCGACACAAGATGGCCCCTTGTAAGGGCTGTTGCATTGAACACCATTGACACATGCGGGGCCGTGGTGCGGGTGGTTGCCTCGACCACCATCGGCACATGCCGAGCCCCGATCGGCCCCTAAAATGAGCGTGCGGCCACCGAACCGATCGTTGGGGATGGGATACGTGAGCCGACCAAGGATCCCGCTGCTGGTCTCTTTCAGTTTGCCCCAAATGTCATCGATAGCCTCTGGCCCTTGGCTGGTCGAGACTGGGGATGGGCCCTTGGTTGGCCCATGAAATGACCGTGCGAGCACTTAGCCGGTCAGAGAGCAGGAATGCATAAGCCGAGGATCGACTCAGTCCCCTCTGTGTGCTACTGATCCCGCTGTGGGTCCATCGGTCTGATTGGGGCTTAGACCGGGAATGAACTCTGTATGCCTAAGTTAACCAGAAAAACAAGCGTGTAGGTGCTCAACCGACCGAAAGGTAGGATGTGCAAGCTGAGGATCAGCCCGATCTCCCTCTGCGTGCTGTTGTCGGTCCGATCTTAGACTGGGAATGAACTCCGTATGCTTAGACTGGGAACGAACTCCGTATGCTTAGACTGGGAACGAACTCCGTATGCCTAAGTCAAACCACGAAACGAGCGTGCGGGCACTGAGCCGGCCAAAGAGGCATAATGCACAAGCTTGGGATCAGCCTGGTCCCCCTCTGTGTGCTGTTGGTCCCGTTGCTACAACCTTTGATCTGGTTGGGGCTTAGACATGGAATGAACTCCATATGCCTAAGCCAACCCACGAAACGAGCGTGAGGGCGCTCAGCCAGTCGGAGAGGTAGAATGCGCAAGCCGAGGATCGGCCCGATCCCCTCTTGTGTGCTGTCGATCCAGCTGCTGGTCCTACTGTCACAACCCTCGATCCAATCCGATCTTAGACTGGGAATGAACTCCGTATGCTTAGACTGGGGATGAACTCCATATGCCTAAGTCAACCCACAAAACGAGCATGCGGGTGCTCAGTCGGCCATAGAGGCAGGATGCACAAGTCGAGGATCGACTCGATCCCCTCTGTGTGCTACCGATCTCGTTACGGGTCCTGCTGCTGCAACCTTCGATTCGATCTGATCTTAGACTGGGGGCACACTACGTATTCCTAAGTCAACCCACGAAACGAGCGTGCGGGCACTTTGCCGGTCGGAGAGGCGAGATGTGCAAGCCATGGATCGATCGAGTGGTAGGTGGGTTCAGCCACGTCTTCATATTTTTATCATGCCAATGCCATTTTTATGGCTTGTAAATTCATACAATGGTCCCCTAAGCCTTCATGTGAAGTTTCGTGGCAAGACGACTCGTTTTCTATTTTTCATGATTTTTGAAACCTTTTGCCGTTTGGGATTTTTTAAAATTTTTTTAGAAGGGGTTTTGGCCCCAAATTTGGTAGACATGATCCTTGTATTTTTTTTGGCATGCACAAAAAAATTAAGCTAAAAAATCGAAGTGGAGAAGATTTTGTAACCGTTTGAAAAAAATGTCTCCATTTCAGACACTTTAATGGCTACTGGGAGCAAACCTATAAAATTTCAAATGCTCTTTAAGGGGGTGTGAATTCTCGAGGTTTCATGAGGGATAGGAGGCCAATATAAGGGTCAAGTACCAGCACCCATCGCACATCATGTGCGCACACCCCCTGGCCCCCCCAATCGTCGGAACCCCAATGCCGCTGGTTAGGTTCTCCGACGATGCTCTGGCAATGGTGCCTCGGGTGAAAAAAATGTGGCACTAGCACATGCTTGAGCCTAGCATGTGCACCATGGCTCAAAATCGAACTTCGATCAAGGCCTCGACCATCAATGGCACATGGTGGTGCATGGTGATGGTACATGCATCGACCATCATCGGCACATGCTGCCCTTTGGTACGGGCACTTGCCTCGACCGCCATCGACACAAGCTGGGCCCTAGTGTGGGCGGTTGCCTCGATCACCATCAGCACATGCCGGCCCTTGGAGCGGGTGATTGCCTCGACCACCAATAGCATAAGATGGCCCCTGGTGCGGGTAGTTGCATCGAACACCATCGGCACAAGTTGGGCCCCGGTGTGGGGGGTTGCCTCGATCACCATCGGCACTTATCGACCCTTGGAGTGAGTGATTGCCTCGACCACCAATGGCACAAGATGGCCCCTGGTGCAGGCGGTTGCTCGACCACCATCGGCACATGTCGAGCCCCGGTCGGCCCTCGAAACGAGCATGCGGGCACTAAATCGACCGCTGGGGGTGGGATGCATGAGCCGACCAAGGATCCCACTATTGGTCCCCCTCAGTTGTTGCCCCAAACACCGTCGATATCCTCTGGCCCTTGGTTGGTCGAGACCGGCAATGCACTACATATGCCTAAGTCAATCCATGAAATGAGTGTGCGGGCACTCAATCGATCGGAGAGCCAGAATGCGTAAGCTGAGGATTGGCCTGGTCCCTCTCTGCATGCTGTCGATCCCGCTGCAGGTCCCTCTGTCCGATTGGGGCTTAGACTAAGAATGAACTCCGTATGCCTAAGTCAAACCATGAAATGAGCGTGTGGGCACTCAGCCGACCGGAGAGGTAGGATGTGCAAGTTGAGGATCAGCCCGGTCCCGCTCTGCATGCTGCTGTCAATCCGAACTTAGACTAGGAATGAACTCCGTATGCTTAGACCGAGAATGAACTCTGTATGCCTAAGTCAACCCACGAAACGAGCGTGCGGCCGTTGAGCCAATCGGAGAGGTATAATGCGCAAGTCGGGGATCGGGTCGATCCCCCTCTGCATGCTGTCAGTCCTGCTGCCACAACCCTTGGTTCGGTTGGGGCATAGACATGGAATGAACTCCGCATGCCTAAGCCAACCCAGGAAACGAGCGTGCGGGTGCTCAATCGGCCGGAGAGGCAGAAAGCACAAGTCGGGGATCAGCCCGGTCCCCCCTGCGTGCTGTCGATCCTACTGCTAGTCTTGCTGTTGTAACCCTCGATCCGATCTGATCTTAGACTGGGAATGAACTCCGTATGCTTAGACTAGGGATGAACTCCGTATGCTTAAGTCAACCCATGAAACAAGCGTGCTGGCACTCAACTGCCCAGAGAGGTAGGATGCATAAGTCGGGGAATGACTCGGTCCCCTCTGCGTGCTGTCGATCTCCCTGTGGGTCCTACTACCATAACCCTCAGTCTTGTCCGATCTTAGACTGGGAGCGCACTACGTATGCCTAAGTGAACCCATGAAACGAGCGTGCGGGCACTTAGCCGATAGGAGATGCGGGATGCGCAAGCTGTGGTTTGATCGAGTGGTAGGTGGGTTCAGGCATATCTTCATATTTCAGCCATGCCAATGCCATACAATGGTCCACTAAGCCTTCATGTGAAGTTTCGTGGCAAGACGACCAGTTTTCTATTTTTCATGATTTTCGAAACTTTTTACGGTCAGGATTTTTTAAAATTTTTTTAGAAAGAGTTTTAGCCCCTAATTTGGTAGACATGATCCTTGTCTTTTTGTTGGCATGCACAAAAAAATTCAGCTAAAAACTCAAAGTGGAGAAGATTTTGTGATCGTTTCAAAAAAATGTCCCCATTTCAGACACTTTAATGGCTACTGGGAGCAAACCTATAAAATCTCAAGTGCTCTTTAAGGGGGTGTGAGTTCTCGAGGTTTGATGAGGGATAGGGGCATATAAGGGCCAAGTACCAGCACCCATCTCACATCATGTGCGCATACCCCCAGCCCCCCAATCCTCGGAACCCCCAATACCGCCGGTTAGGTTCTCCGATGATGCTCCGACGATGGTGCCCTGGGCGAAAAAAATGTGGTAACAGCAATGCCCGAGCCTAGCATGTGCATGTGGCTCAAAATCGAACTTCGGCCAAGCCTCGACATCAATGGCAAATGATGGCACATGGATGATCGGCAGCATGGTGATGGCATCATGCATCGACCCATCCTCGGCCACATAGGCTACCTTTTCGGTAGCGGGCACCTTGCCCGACCGCGCCATCGACAACACAAGCTGGGCCCTGGTGTGTGGCCGGTTGCCGTCAACCACCATCGCACAAGATGGCCCTTGGTGCAGGCGGTTGCATCGAACACCATCGACACATGCTGGGCCATGGTGCGGGCGATTGGCTCGACCACTATCGGCACAAGCCGAGCCCCGGTCAGCCCCTGAACCGAGCGTGCAAGCACCGAACCGACTGCTGGGGGTGAGATGCACGAGCTTACCAAGGATCCCACTGCTGGTCCCCCTTGGTTGTTGCCCTAAACACCATCGATAGCCTCTGGCCCTTGGTTGGTCGAGACCGAGAATGCACTACGTATGCCTAAGTCAACCCATGAAACGAGCGTGCGGGTGCTCAGTCGATCGGGGAGCCAGAATGCGCAAGCTGAGGATCGGCCCGATCCCCCTCTAAGTGCTGTCCATCTCGCTGCGGGTCCCTCGATTCAGTTGGGGCTTAGACCAAGAATAAGCTTCGTATGCCTATGTCAACACACAAAACGAGCGTGCGGGCGGTCAGTCGGTCGGAGAGGCAGGATGCGCAAGCCGAGGATTGGCCCAGTCCCCCTCTGCGTGCTGCTGCCGATCTTGCTACCGATTCGATCTTAGACTGGGAATGAACTCCGTATGCTTAGACTAGGATAGAACTCCGTATGCCTAAGTCAACCCACGAAACGAGCGTGTAGGCATCGAGCCAGCCAGAAAGGCATAATGCGTAAGCCAGGGATCGGTTCGATCCACCTCTGCGTGCTTTCGGTCCCGCTGCCACAACCCTCGGTGCACCTGGGGTGTAGACATGGAATGAACTTTGTGTGCCTAAGCCAACCCATGAAGCAAGTGTACGGGCACTCTGCCAGTCAGAGAGGCAGAATGCGCAAGTCAGGGGATCGGTCCGATCCCCCCTACGTACTGCCAATCCTACTGTTGGTCCTACTACCGAAACTTCAGTCCGGTTTGATCTTAGACTGGGAATGAACTCCATTTGCTTAGACTGGGGATGAACTCCGTATGCTTAAGTCAACCCACGAAATGAGCGTGTGGGCGCTCAGCCAGCCAGAGAGGCAGGGCGCGAAAGCCAGGGATCGACCCGATCCCCTCTACGTGCTGTCGATCTCGCTGCGGGTCCTGCTACCACAACCCTCAGTCTGGTCTGATCTTAGACTGGGAGCGCACTACGTATGCCTAAGTCAACCCACGAAATGAGGGTGCGGGCACTTAGCCGATAGGAGAGACGGGATGCGCAAGTCGGGGTTTGATCGAGTGGTAGGTGGGTTTAGGCACATCTTCATATTTCTGCCATGCCAATGCCATTTTTATGGCTTGTAAATTCATACAATGGTCCCCTAAGCCTTCATGTGAAGTTTCATGGCAAGACGTCCAGTTTTCTATTTTTCATGATTTTTGAAACTTTTTACAGTTTAAGATTTTTTAAAATTTTTTTAGAATGAGTTTTGGCCCCAAATTCGGTAGACGTGATCCTTGTATTTTTGTTGGCATACACAAAAACATTCAGCTAAAAACTCGAAGTGGAGAAGATTTTGTGACTGTTTGAAAAAAATGTCCCCATTTCAGACACTTTAATGGCTACTAGGAGCAAACCTATAAAATCTCAAATGCTCTTCGAGGGGGTGTGAGTTCTCGAGGTTTCATGAGGGATAGAACGCTAATATAAGGGCCAAGTACCAGCACCCATCGCACATCATGTGTGCACACCCCCCGACCCCTCCAATTGTCGGAACCCCCAATGCTGTCGGTTAGGTTCTCTGACGATGCACCGGTGATGGTGCCCCGAATGAAAAAAATGTGGCACCAGCACATGCCTAAGCCCAGCATGTGCACCGTGGCTCAAAATTGAACTTCAGCCAAGGCCTCGACCATCAATGGCATAAGATGGTGCATGGTGATGGCACATGCGTCGACCATCATCGACACAGGCTGCCCTTTGGTATGGGCACTTACTCGATCACCAATGGCACAAGCTGGGCCCTGGTGCGGATGGTTGCCTTGACCACCATCAGCACAAGATGGCCCTTGGTACGGGAGGTTGCATCGAACACCATCGACACATGCTGGGCCGTGGTGCGGGCGGTTGCCTCGACCACCATCGACACATGCCAAGCCCCGGTCAGCCCCTGAAATGAGCGTGCGAGCATTGAAACGACCGCTGGGGGCAAGATGTATGAGCCGACCAAGGATCCCACTGCTGGTCACCCTCGGTTGTTGCCCCAAATGCCGTCGATAGCCTCTGGCCCTTGGTTGGTCGAGATCGGGAATGCACTATGTATGCCTAAGTCAACCCATGAGACGAGCGTGCGGGCGCTCAGCATGCCTAAGTACCCCTCTACATGCTGTTGATCCTGTTACGGGTCCCTCGATTCGATTGGGGCTTAGATCGGGAATGAACCCCGTATGCCTAAGTCAACCCACGAAACGAGCGTGCGGGCGTTCAACCGACCGGAGAGGCAAGATGCGCAAGCTGAGGATCGACCTGGTCCTCCTTTGCGTGCTGTTACCAATCCCGCTGTCGGACCAATCTTAGATTAGGAATGAACTCCGTGTGCTTAGACTGGGAATGAACTCCGTATGCCTAAGTCAACCCACGAAATGAGCGTGCGGGCACTGAGCCGGTCGGAGAGGCATAATGCACAAGCTGGGGATCAGCCCGATCCCCCCTCTGTGTGCTGTCAGCCCCGCTGCCACAACCCTCATTTCGATAGGGGCTTAGACATGAAATGAACTCCATATGCCTAAGCTAACCCACAAAACGAGCGTGCGGGCTCTCAGCCGACCAGAGAGGCAGAATGCGCAAGCCAGGGATCGGCTCGATCCCTCCTGCTTGTTGTCGATTGTGCTGCTGGTCCTACTACCGTAACCTTTGGTACGGTCCAATCTTAGACTGGGAATGAACTCCGTATGCTTAGACTGGGGATGAACTTCGTATGCCTAAGTCAACCCATGAAATGAGCGTACGGGCGCTCAGCCGGCTAGAGAGGTAGGATGCGTAAGCCGAGGATCGACCCGGTCCCCTCTGCATGCTGTCGATCCCACTGCAGGTCTTGCTGTCACAACCCTCGGTCCGGTTTGATCTTAGACTGGGAACGCACTACGTATGCCTAAGTCAACCCACGAAATGAGCGTCCGGGCACTTAGCCGACTAGAGAGGTGCGATGCGCAAGCCGTGGATCAATCGAGTGGTAGGTGGGTTCAGGAACATCTTCATATTTCTGCCATGCCAATGCCATTTTTATGGCTTGTAAATTAATACCATGGTCCCCTAAGCCTTCATTTGAAGTTTCATGGCAAGACGACCCGTTTTCTATTTTTCATGATTTTTGAAATTTTTTGTGGTTTGGGATTTTTTAAAATTTTTTAAGGAGTTTCAGCCCCAAATTTGGTAGATGTGATCCTTGTATTTTTTTTGGCATGCAAAAAAAAATTCAGCTAAAACCTCGAAGTGGAGAAGATTTTGCAACCGTTTGAAAAAAATGTCCCCATTTCAGACACTTTAATCGCTATTGGGAGCAAACCTATAAAATCTCAAATGCTCTTTAAAGGGGTGTGAGTTCTCGAGGTTTGATAAGCGATAGCGGGCCAATATAAGGGCCAAGTACCAGCACCCATCGTACATCATGTGCATGCACCCCCTGGGCCCCCTAATCGTTGAAACCACCAATGCCGCCGTTAGGTTCTCCGGTGATGGTGCCCCGAGCGAAAAAAATGTGGGACCAGCACATGCTTGAGCCCAGCATGTGCACCGTGGCTTAAAATTGAACTTTGGCCAAGGCCTCGACCATCAATGGCACATGATGGCGTATGGTGATGGCATATGCATCGTCCATCACCGGCACAGGCTGCCCTTTGGTACGGGCACTTGCCTCGACCACCATCGGCACAAGCTGGGACCTGGTGTGGGCGGTTGCCTCGACCACCATCGGCACAAGATGGTCCCTGGTGCGGGTGGTTGCATCGAACACCATTAGCACATGCTAGGCCGTGGTGCAGACGGTTGCCTCGACCACCATCTGCACATGCCGAGCCTCGATTGACCCCCAAAACGAGTGTGCGAACATCGAACCGATCGTTAAGGATGGGATGCACGAGTCGACCAAGGATCCCGCTACTGGTCCCCTTCGGTTGTTGCCCCAAATGCCGTCCATAGCCTCTGGCCCTTGGTTGGTCGAGACCGGGAATGCACTACGTATGCTTAAGTCAACCTATGAAACGAGTGTGCGGGTGCTCAACCAGTCGGAGAGCCAAAATGCACAAACCGAGAATCGACCCGATCCCCTTCTACGTGCTGTCGATCTAGCTATGAGTCCCTCGGTCCGATTGGGGCTTGGACCGAGAATGAACTCCGTATGCCTAAGTCAAGCCATGAAATGAGCGTGCGGGTGCTCAGCCGATCGGAGAGGTAAGATGCGCAAGCCGAGGATCGACCCGGTCCCCTTTGCATGTTGCTGTCGGTCCGATCTTAGACAGGGAATGAACTCCGTATGCTTAGACTGGGAATGAACTTCGTATGCCTAAGTCAACCCACAAAACGAGCATGTGGGTGTTGAGCCAGCCGGAGAGGCATAATGCGCAAGCCGGGGATCGAGTCAATCCTCCTCTACGTGCTACCGGTCTGACTGCCACAACCCTCGGTCTGGCTGCAGCTCAGACATGGATTGAACTCCGTATGCCTAAGCCAACCCACGAAATGAGCGTGCGGGCGCTCAGCCAGCCGGAGAGGCAAAATGTGCAAGTCGGGGAATCGGCCCCATCCCCCCTGCGTGCTGTCGATCCTGCTGCTGGTCCTCTTGCCGTAACCCTCGGTCCAGTCTGATCTTAGACTGGGAATGAACTTCGTATGCTTAGACTGGGGATGAACTTCGTATGCCTAAGTCAACCCATGAAATGAGCGTGCGGGCGCTCAGTCGGCCAGAGAGGCAGGATGCGTAAGTCGGGGATCGACCCAGTCCCCTCTACGTGCTATCGATCCCGGTGCGGGTCCTGCTGTCGTAACTCTCGGTCTGGTCTGATCTTAGACTGGGAGCGCACTACGTATGCCTAAGTCAACCCACGAAACGAGTGTGCGGGCACTTAGCCAGCCGGCGAGGCGGGATGCGCAAGCCATGGATCGATCATGTGGTAGGTGGGTTCAGGCACATCTTCATATTTCTGTGGTGCCAATGCAATTTTTATGGCTTGTAAAATCATACAATGGTCCCCTAAGCCTTAATGTGAAGTTTCGTGCCAGGACGACCCGTTTTCTATTTTTCCCGATTTTTGAAACTTTTTGCGATTCGGGATTTTTTAAAAATTTTTTAGAAGGAGTTTTGGCCCTAAATTTGGTAGACGTGATCCTTGTATTTTTATTGGCACGCACAAACAAATTCAGCTAAAAACTTCAAGTGGAGAAGATTTTGTGACCGTTTGAAAAAATCCCCATCTTAGACACTTTAATGGCTACTGGGAGCAAACCTATAAAATCTCAAATGCTCTTTAAGGGGGTGTGAGTTCTCGAGGTTTGATGAGGGATAGGGGGCAACCACTTCGACCACCAGTCTGATCTTACACTGGGAATGAACTCTGTATGCTTAGACTGGGGATGAACTTCGTATGCCTAAGTCAACCCACGAAACGAGCATACGGGCACTCAACCGGCCAGAGAGGCAGGATGCGCAAGCCGAGGATCGACCTGGTCCCCTCTACGTGCTGCTGATCCCATTACGGGTCCTGCTACCGCAACCCGTGGTCCGATCCGATTTTAGACTGGGAGCGCACTACGTATGCCTAAGTCAACCCATGAAACGAGCGTGTGGGCACATAGTTGACCGAAGAGGTGGGACGCATAAGCCGTGGATCGATCGAGTGGTAGGTGGGTTCAGGCACATCTTCATATTTCTGTCGTGACAATGCCATTTTTATGGCTTGTAAATTCATGCAGTGGTCCCCTAATCTTTCATGTGAAGTTTCGTGGCAAGATGACTTGTTTTCTTTTTTTCACGATTGTCGAAACTTTTTGCTGTTCGAGATTTTTTAAAATTTTTTTAGAAGGAGTTTTGGCCCCAAATTTGGTAGACGTGATCCTTGTACTTTTGTTGGCACGCACAAACAAATTCAGCTAAAAACTCGAAGTGGAGAAGATTTTGTGACCGTTTGAAAAAAATATCCCCATTTCAGACACTTTAATGGCTACTAGGAGCAAACCTATAAAATCTCAAATGCTCTTTAAGGGGGTGTGAGTTCTCGAGGTTTGATGAGGGATAGGGGGCCAATATAAGGGCCAAGTACCAGCACCCATCACACATCATGTGCGTACACCCCCCCGGCCCCCCAATCGTCGAAATCCCCAATGCCGTCGATTAGGTTCTCCGACGATGCTCCGACGATGGTGCCCTGGGTGAAAAAAATGTCACACCAGCACATGCCTGAGCCCAGCATGTGCACCGCGGCTCAAAATCAAACTTCGGCCAAGGCCTTGACCATCAATGGCACATGATGGCGCATGGTGATGGCAAATGCATTGACCATCATCGGCACAAGCTACCCTTTGGTACGGGCACTTCCCTCGACCGCCATCGACACAAGCGGGGCCCTGGTACGGGCGGTTGCCTCGACCACCATCGGCACAAGATGGCCCCTGGTATGGGTGGTTGCATCGAACACCATCAGCACATACTGGGTCGTGGTACGGGCGGTTGCCTCGACCACCACCGGCACATGTCGAGCCCCGATTGAGCCCCGAAATGAGCATGTGAACACCAAACCGACTGCTGAGGGCAAGATGCATGAGTCATCCAAGGATCTCGCTACTGGTTCCTCTCGGTTGTTGCTCGAAACGCCGTCGATTGCCTCTAGCCCTTGGTTGGTCAAGATCGAGAATGCACTACGTACGCCTAAGTCAACCCATGAAATGACCATGCAGGCACTCAGTCGATCCCCTCTGTGCGCTGCCGATCCCACTACGGGTCTTGCTATCGCAACCCTCGATCCGGTCTGATCTTAGGCTGGAGTGCACTACGTATGCCTAAGTCAACCCACGAAACGAGCGTGCGGACACTTAGCCGGCTGGAGAGGCGGGATGCGCAAGCTATGGATCGATCGAGTGGTAGGTGGGATTAGGCACATCTTCTTATTTTTGCCATGCCAATGCGATTTTTATGGCTTGTAAATTCATACAATGGTCCCCTAAGCCTTCATGTGAAGTTTCGTGGCAAGACTACCCGTTTTTTATTTTTCACAATTTTGAAAACTTTTTGCGGTTCTGGATTTTCTTAAATTTTTTTAAGAGTTTTGGGCCCAAATTCGGTAGACGTGATCCTTGTATTTTTGTTGCACACACAAAAAAATTCAGCTAAAAACTCAAAGTGGAGAAGATTTTGTGACTGTTTGAAAAAATGTCCCCATTTTCAGACACTTTAATGGCTACTGGGAGCAAACCTATAAAATCACAAATGCTCTTTAAGGGGAGTGAGTTCTCAAGGTTTGATAAGGAATAGGGGGCCAATATAAGGGCCAAGTACCAGCAACCATCGCACATCATGTGTGCACACCCCCCACCCCCCCAATCTCCGGAACCCTCAATGCCGCTGGTTAGGTTCTCCGGTGATGCTCCGGGGATGGTGCCCCGGGCAAAAAAAATGTAGCACCGGTACATGCCCGAGCCCAGCATGTGCACCGTGGCTCAAAATCAAACTTCGACCAAGGCCTCGACCATCAATGGCATATGATGGCACATGGTGATGGCACATGCCTCGACCATCATTGGCACAGGCTGCCCTTTGGTACGAGCACTTACCTCGACCACCATCGGCACAATCTGGGCCCTAGTGTGGGCAATTGCCTCGACCACCATCGGCACAAGATGACCCCTGGTGTGGGCGATTGCCTCGACCACCATCGACACATGCCGAGCCTCGATCGGCCCCCTAAACGAGCGTGCGAGCATCGAACCGACCACTGGGGGCAGGATGAGCGGGCCGACCAAGGATCCCACTACTGGTCCCCCTCAGTTGTTGCCCCAAACACCATCGATAGCCTCTGGCCCTTGGTTAGTCGAGATCGGGAATGCACTACGTATGCTTAAGTCAAGCCTTGAAACGAGCGGGTGAGCGCTCAGTCGGTCGGAGAGCTAGAATGCGCAAGTCAAGGATCGGCCCGGTCCCCTTCTGCGTGCTACCAATCCCGCTGCGGGTCCCCCAGTTCGGTTGGGGCTTAGACTGGGAATGAACTTCGTATGCCTAAGTCAACCCACGAAATGAGCGTACGGGCGCTTAACCGGTCGAAGAGGCAGGATGCACAAGCCGAGGATCTACCCGATCCCCCTCTGCGTGCTGCTGCCGGTCCTATCTTACACTGGGAATGAACTTCGTATGCTTAGACTGGGAATAACTCCGGA
>NW_019167971.1:2367200-2407377 GCF_002303985.1 Durio zibethinus | reverse complement strand
AAGAATATGCAAGCCGCTGATCGGCCCGATCGCCCCCTGTGTGCTGTCGATCCTGCTGCTGGTCTTGCTGTCGCAACCCTCAGACCGGTCTGATCTTAGATTGGGAATGAACTCCGTATGCTTAGACCGGGGGTGAACTCCGTATGCCTAAGTCAACCCACGAAACGAGCGGACGGGCGCTCAGTCGGCCAAAAAGGCAAGATGCGCAAGCTGGGGATTGACCCGATCCCCTCTGCGTGATGTCGATCCCGCTGCGGGTCCTACTGCCGCAACCCTTAGACCGATCCGATCTTAGACTGGGAGTGTACTACGTTTGCCTAAGTCATCTCACGAAACGAGCGTGTGGGCAGTTAGTCGGCCAGAGAGGCAGGATGCGCAAGCCGTGGATCGAACGAGTGGTAGGTGGGTTTAGGCACATCTTCATATTTCTGCCGTGCCAATGCCATTTTTACGGCTTGTAAATTCATACATTGGTCCCCTAAGCCTTCATGTGAAGTTTCGTGGCAAGACGACCCGTTTTCTATTTTTCACAATTTTTGAAACTTTTTGTGGTTCGGGATTTTTTAAAATTTTTTTAGAAGGAGTTTTGGCCCCAAACTTGGTAGACATGATCCTTGTATTTTTATTGGCACGCACATACAAATTCAGCTAAAAACTCGAAGTGGAGAAGATTTTGTGACCGTTTGAAAAACATGTCCCCATTTCAGACACTTTAATGGCTACTGGGAGCAAACCTATAAAATCTCAAATGCTCTTTAAGGGGGTGTGAGTTCTCGAGGTTTGATGAGGGATAGGGGGAGAATATAAGGGCCAAGTACTAGCACCCATCGCATATCATGTGCGCACACCCCCCAGCCCCCTAATCGCCAGGACCCCCAATACCGCCAGTTAGGTTCTCCGACGATGCTCCAACGATGGTGCCTCGGGGGAAAAAATGTGGCACCAGCACATACCCGAGCCCAACATGTGCACCGTGGCTCAAAATTGAACTTCGACCAAGGCCTCAACCATCAATGGCACATGATGGCGTATGGTGATGGCACATGCATCGACCATCATCGGCACAAGCTGCCCTTTGGTACGGGCACTTGCCTCGATCGCCATCGACATAAGCTGGGCCTTAGTGCGGGCGATTGCCTTGACCACCATCAGCACAAGATGGCCCCTGGTGCGGGCGGTTGCATCGAACACCATCGGCACATGCTGGGCCATGGTGCAGGCGGTTGCCTCGACCACCATCGGCACATGCTGGGTCGTGCTGCGGGCGGTTGCCTCGACCACAATCAGTAAATGTCGAGTCCCGATCAACCCTCGAAATGAGTGTCCAGGCACCGAACTGACCGCTGGAGGTGGGGTGTGTGAGCCGAACAAGGATCCCGCTGTCGGTCCCTTTTGGTTGTTGCCCCACATGCCGTCGATAGCCTTTGGCCCTTGGTTGGTCGAGATCGGGAATGCACTACGTATGCCTAAGTCAACCCATGAAACGAGCGTGCGGGTGCTCAGTCAATCGGAAAGCCAGAATGCGTAAGACAAGGATCGACCCGGTCCTCCTCTGCGTGCTGCTGATCCTGCTACCGGTCCCTCGATCCAGTTGGGGCTAAGATCGGGAATGAACTCTGTATGCCTAAGTCAACCCATGAAATGAGCTTGCAGTTGCTCAGTCGACCGGAGAGGTAGGATGTAAAAATTGAGGATCAGCTCGATCCCCCTCTGCGTGCTGCTACCAGTCCGATCTTAGACTGGGAATGAACTCCTTATGCTTAGACTAGGAATGAACTCCGTATGCCTAAGTTAACCCATGAAACGAGCGTACGGGCGTTGACCCAGCCGGAGAGGCATAATACGCAAGCCTGGGATCGACCCGATCCCCCTCTGCGTGCTGCTGGTCCCGCTACCACAAACCTTGATTCGGCTAGGGCTTAGACATGGAATGAACTCCGTATGCCTAAGCCAACCCATGAAACGAGCGTGCGGGCACTCAGTCAGTCGGAGAGGCAGAATGCGCAAGTCGGGGCTAGGCTCGATCCCCCCCTGCGTGCTACCGATCCTACTGCTGGTCTTACTACCGCAACCCTCGGTTCGATCCAATCTTAGACTGGGAATGAACTCCGTATGCTTCGACTGAGGATGAATTCTGTATGCCTAAGTCAACCCACGAAATGAGATTGTGAGCGCTCAGCCAGCTAGAGAGGCAGGATGCGTAAGTCGGGGATCGACCCGGTCCCCTCTACATACTGTAGATCCCATTGCGGGTCCTACTACCGTAACCCTTGGTCTGGTCCGATCTTAGACTGGGAGCGCACTATGTATGCCTAAGTCAACCCACGAAACGAGTGTGCGGGCACTTAGTCGATCGGAGAGGCGACATGCGCAAGCCGTGGATCGATCGAGTGGTAGGTGGGTTCAGGCACATCTTCATATGTCTGCCATGCCAATGCCATTTTTACGGCTTGTAAATTCATACAACAGTCCCCTAAGCCTTCATGTGAAGTTTCATGGCAAGGCAACCTGTTTTTTATTTTTCACAATTTTTGAAACTTTTTACGGTTCGAGATTTTTTAAAATTTTTTTAGAAGGCGTTTTGGCCCCAAACTTGGTAGACGTGATCCTTGTATTTTTGTTGGCACGCACAAACAAATTCAGGTAAAAACTTGAAGTGGAGAAGATTTTGTGACCGTTTGAAAAAAATGTCCCCATTTTAGACACTTTAATTGCTATTGGGAGCAAACCTATAAAATCTCAAATGCTCTTTAAGGGGGTGTGAGTTCTCAAGGTTTGATGAGGGATAGGGGGCCAATATAAGGGCAAGTACCAGCACCCATCACACATCATGTGCGCACACCCCTGGCCCCCCCAATCATCGAAACCCTCAATCCCGTCGGTTAGGTTCTCCGACGATGGTGCCCCGGGCAAAAAAAATGTGGCACCAGCACATGCTCGAGCCCAGCATGTGCACCGTGGCTCAAAATCAAACTTCGGCCAAGGCCTCGACCATCAATGGCACATGATGGTGCATGGTGATGGCACATGCATCGATCATCATCGACACAGGCTGCCCATTGGTACTGGCACTTGCCTCGACCACCATCGGCACAAGCTGGGCCTTGGTGTGGGCTGTTGCCTCAACCACCATCGGCACATGCCAGCCTTTGGTGCAGGCGATTGCCTCGACCACCATCGACACAAGATGGCCCCTGGTATGGGTGGTTACATCGAACACCATGGGCACATGCTGGGCTGTGGTGCGGGCATTTGCCTCGACCACCATGGGCACATGTCGAGCTCTGACCGGCCCTTGAAATGAACGTACGGGCACCGAACCGATTGTTGGAGGCGAGATGTGCGAGTTGACCAAGGATCCCACTGCTGGTCTCCCTCGATTGTTGCCCCAAATGCCATCGATAACCTCTGGCCCTTAGTTGGTCGAGATCGAAAATGCACTATGTATGCCTAAGTCAACCCGTGAAACAACCGTGTGGGCGTTTAGCCAACCAAAGAGCCAGAATGCACAAGTCGAGGATCGGCTCGATCCCCCTTGCATGCTGCCAATCTCGCTGCGGGTCCCTTAGTCTGGTTGGGGCTTAGCTGGGGAATGAACTCCATATGCCTATGTCAACCCACGAAATGAGTGTACGGGCGCTCAGCCGGTCGGAGAGGTAGGATGCGCAAGTCGAAGATTGGCCCAGTCCCCCTTTACATGCTGCTGCCAGTCTGATCTTAGATGGGGAATGAACTCCGTATGCTTAGACTGGGAATGAACTTCATATGCCTAAGTCAACCTACAAAATGAGCGTGCAGGGGCTCAACCAGCCAGAGAGGCAGGATACGTAAGTCGAGGATCGACTCGGTCCCCCTCTGCGTGCTGCTGCTGGTCCAATCTTAGACTGGGAATGAACTCTGTATGCCTAAGTCAACCCACGAAACGAGTGTTCAGGCACTGAACGGTCAGAGAGGCAGAATGCGCAAGCTGGGGATCAACCCGATCCCCTTTTGCATGCTATCGATCTCGCTGCCACAACCCTCGGTCTGACTGGGGCTTAGACATGGAATGAACTTCGTATGCCTAAGCCAACCCATGAAACGAGCATCCGGGCGCTAAGCCGGTCGGAGAGGCAGAATGCACAAGCTAGGGATTAGCTCGGTCCCCCCTACGTGCTGTCGATCCTGCTGCTAGTCCTGCTACCACAACTCTTGGTCCGGTCTGATCTTAGACTGGGAATGAACTCTGTATGCTTAGATTGGGGATGAACTCCGTATGTCTAAGTCTAGGTGCTCAACCGGCTAGAGAGGCAAGATGCGCAAGCCGGGCATCGACCCGATCCCCTCTGCGTGCTATCGATCTCGCTGTGGGTCTTGGTGCTAGAACCCTCAGTCCGGTACGATCTTAAACTGGGAGCACACTACGTATGCCTAAGTCAACCCACAAAATGAGCATACAGGCACTTATCCGACCGGAGAGGCGGGATGCGCAAGCTGTGGATCGATCGAGTGGTAGGTGGGTTCAGGCACATCTTCATATTTCTGCCGCGCCAATGCCATTTTTATGGCTTGTAAATTCATACAATGGTCCCCTAAGCCTTCATGTGAAGTTTCATGGCAAGACGACCCATGGTAGACGTGATCCTTGTATTTTTGTTGGCACGCACAAACAAATTCAGCTAAAAAGTCGAAGTGGAGAAGATTTTGTGACCATTTGAAAAAAATGTCCCCATTTCAGACACTTTAATGGCTATAGGTAGCAAACCTATAAAATCTCAAATGCTCTTTAAGGGGGAGTGAGTTCTCGAGGTTTGATGAGGGATAGGGGGCCAATATAAGGGCCAAGTACCAACACCCACCGCACATCATGTGCGCACACCCCCCAGCCCCCCAATCATCGGAACCTCTAATGCCGTCGGTTGGGTTCTCTGACGATGCTCCAGCGATGGTGCCCCGAGCAAAAAAAATGTGGCACAGCACATGCCCGAGCCCAGCATGTGCACCGTAGCTCAAAATCAAACTTCGGCCAAGGCCTCGACCATCAATAGCCCATGATGGCCCATGGAGATGGCACATGCATCGACCATCATCAGCAAAGGCTGCCCTTTGGTACAGGCACTTGACCGCCATCGGCACAAGCTAGGCCCTGATGCAGGTGGTTACCTCGACCACCATCAGCACAAGATGGCCTCTGGTACGGGCAGTTACATCGAACACCATCGACACATGCTGGGCCATGGTGCGGGTAGTTGCCTCAATCGCCATCGGCACATGTCGAGCCCCGGTCGGCCCCCGAAATGAGCCTACGAGCACCAAACCACCGCTGGCGGTAGGATGCACGAGCCGACCAAGGATACCACTGCTGGTCCCCCTCGGTTGTTACCCGAAACACCATTGATATCCTCTGGCCCTTGGTTGGTCGAGATCGAGAATGCACTACGTATGCCTAAATCAACCCATGAAATAAGCGTGCGGGCGCTCAACCTATCGGAGATCCAAAATGCGTAAGTCGAGGATCGACTCGGTGCCCCTCTGCGTGCTATCGATCTTGCTTCGGGTCCCTCGGTCTGATTGTGGCTTAGATCGAGAATGAACAACTGACCGGAGAGGCAGGATGCACAGGTCGAGGATCGACCCAGTCCCCCTCTAAGGGCTGTTATCGATCCCGCTGTCGGTCCGACCTTATACTGGGAATGAACTCCGTATGCCTAAGTCAACCCATGAAATGAGCGTGCGGGCCCTGAACCTGTCGGAGAGGCATAATGCACAAGCCGAGGATCAGCCCGATCCCCCTCTACTTGTTGTCAATCTCGCTGCCACAACCCTCGGTCCGACTGGGGCTTAGACATGAAATGAACTCCGTATGCTTAAGCCAACCCACGAAATGATCGTCCGGGCACTCACCTACCGGAGAGACAAAATGCGTAAGTCGGGGATGACCCGGTCCCCCCTGCGTGCTACCGATCCTGCTGCCGCAACCCTCAATCGATCTGATCTTAGACTAGGAATGAACTTCGTATGCTTAGACTAGGAATGAACTTCGTATGCTTAGACTGGGGATGAACTCCGTATGTCTAAGTCAACCCACGAAACGAACGTGCGGGCGCTCAACCGGCTAGAGAGGGATGCACAAGCTGAGGATCGATTCAATCCCCTGTGTATGCTACCGATCCCGCTACGAGTCCTGCTATCGTAACCCTCGATCCGGTCTGATCTTAGACTGGGAGTGCACTACGTATGCCTAAGTCAACCTATGAAATGAGCATGCAAGAACTTAGCCGACCGAAGAGGCAGGATGCGCAAGCCGTGGATCGATCGAGTGGTAGGTGGGTTCAAGCAAATCTTCATATTTTTGCCATGCCAATGCCATTTTTATGGCTTGTAAATTCATACAATGGTCCCCTAAGCCTTCATGTGAAGTTTCATGGCAAGACGACCCGTTTTCAATTTTTTAAGATTTTTGAAACTTTTTACGGTTCAAGATTTTTTAAAATTTTTTTAGGAGTTTTGGCCCCAAATTTGGTAGACGTGATCCTTGTATTTTTGTTGGCATGCACAAAAAAATTCAGCCAAAAACTTGAAATGGAGAAGATTTTGTGACCATTTGAAAAAAATGTCCCTATTTCAGACACTTTAATGGCTATTGGGAGCAAACCTATAAGATCTCAAATGCTCTTTAAGGGGGTGTGAGTTCTCAAGGTTTGATGAGGGATATGGGGCCAATATAAGGGCCAAGTACCAGCACCCATCGCACATCAGGTGCACATACCCCCCGGCCCCCTATCACCGAAACCCCCAATGCCGCCGGTTAGGTACTTCGACGATACTCCCACGATTGTGCCCAGCATGTGCACCGTGGCTCAAAATCGAACTTCGGCCAAGGCCTCGACCATCAATGGCACATGATGGCACACGGTGATGGCACATGCATCGACCATCATCGGCACAGGCTGCCTTTTAGTACGGGAACTTGCCTCGACCGCAATCGACACAAGTTGGGCCCTGGTGCAGACGGTTGCCTCGATCACTGGCCTTTGGTGCGGGCGATTGCCTCGACCACCATCGACACAAGATGGCCCCTAGTGCGGGTCATTGCATCGAACACCATCAGCACGTGCTGGGTCATGGTGTGGGCGGTTGCCTCGACCACCATTGGCACATTTCGAGCCCTGGTTGACCCCTGAAACTAGCATGCGGGTATCAAACAGACCGCTAGGGGTGGGATGCGCGAGCTGACCAAGGATCCCGCTGCTGGTCCCCCTTAGTTGTTGCCCCAAACACCGTCGATAGCCTCCAGCCCTTGGTTGGTTGAGACCGGGAATGCACTACGTATGCCTAAGTCAACCCATGAAACGAGCATACGGGTGCTCAGCCGATCGAGAGCTAGAATGCACGAGCTGAGGATCGACCCAGTCCCTCTCTGCGTGCTATCGATCCCACTGCGCATCCCTTGATCCGGTTGGGGCTTAGATCGGGAATGAACTCCGTATGCCTAAGTCAAGCCACGAAACGAGCGTGCGGGCGCTTAGCCTATCGGAGAGGCAGGATGCACAAGCTAAGGATCGGCCCGGTCCCCCGCTGCATGCTGCTGCCAGTCTGATCTTAGACTGGGAATCAACTCCGTATGCTTAGACTGAGAATGAACTCCGTATACCTAAGTCAACCCATGAAACGAGCGTGCGGGCACTGAGCCGACCAGAGAGGCATAATGCGTAAGTCGAGGATCGGCCCGATCCCCCTCTACGTGCTGTCAGTCCTGCTACCACAACCCTTGGTCCGGCTCGAGCTTAGACATGGAATGAACTCCGTCTACCTAAGCCAACCCACGAAACAAGCGTACGGGTGCTAAGCTGGCCGGAGAGGCAGAATGCACAAGCCGGGGATCGACCTGGTCCCTTCCTGAGTGTTGACGATCCTGCTGCTGGTCCTACTGCCGTAACCCTCGATCCGGTCTGATCTTAGACTGGGAATGAACTCCGTATGCCTAACTCAACCCACGAAACGAGTGTACGGGCGCTCAGCCGGCCAGAGAGGCAGGAGGCACAAGCCGAGGATCGACCCGATCCCCTCTATGTGCTGTCGATCCTGCTGCGGGTCTTGCTACCGTAACCCTCAGTTCGGTCTGATCTTAGACTGAGAGCGCACTACGTATGCCTACGTCGATCCCGCTGCTGTCCCCCTCAGTTGTTGCCCCAAATGCCGTCGATAGCCTCTGGCCCTTGGTTGGTCGAGACTGGGAATGCACTACGTACGCCTAAGTCAACCCATGAAACGAGTGAGTGGGCGCTCAGTCGGTCGGAGTGCCTGAATGCGTAAGCCGAGGATCGGCCCGGTCCCCCTCTACGTGTTGTCGATCCCACTATGGGTCCCTCAGTCCAGTTGGGGCTTAGATCGAGAATGAACTCCGTATGCCTAAGTCAACCCACGAAACGAGCGTGCGAGCGTTCAGCCAGTCGGAGAGGTAGGATGCGCAAGTCAAGGATCGACCCAGTCCCCTTCTGCTTACTGCTATCGATCCCGTTACCATTTCGATCTTAGACTTGGAATGAACTTCGTATGCTTAGACTGGGAATGAACTCCGTATGCCAAAGTCAACCCATGAAACGAGCGTGCGGGCACTAAGCCGATCAGAAAGGCATAATGCGTGAGCCAGGGATCAACCCGATCCCCCTCTGCGTTCTGTCGGTCCCAATGCCACAACCCTCGGTCTGGCTAGGGCTTAGACTTGGAATGAACTTCGTATGTCTAAGCCAACCCATGAAATGAGCGTACGGGCACTCAACTGATCGGAAAGGTAGAATGCGCAAGCCGAGGATCAGCCCGGTCCCCCTCTGCGTGCTATCGATCCTGCTGTTGGTCCTACTATCGCAACCCTCGGTTCGATCCGATCTTAGACTGGAATGAACTCCGTATGCTTAGACTGGGGATGAACTCCGTATTCCTAAGTTAACGCACGAAACGAGCGTGCGGGCGCTCAACCGACCAGAGAGGTAGGATACGCAAGCCGGGGATTGACTCGGTCCCCTCTGCATGTTGTCGATCTCGCTGTGGGCCTTGCTGCCACAACCCTCGGTCTGATCCGATCTTAGACTGGGGCTGCACTACGTATGCCTAAGCCAACCCATGAAACGAGCGTGCGGGCACGTAGCCGGCTAGAGAGGTGGGATGCGCAAGCCATGGATCGATCGAGTGGTAGGTGAGTTCAGGCACATCTTCATATTTCTGCCATGCCAATGCTATTTTTATGGTTTGTAAATTCATACAATGGTCCCCTAAGCCTTCATGTGAAGTTTCGTGGCAAGACGACCCATTTTCTATTTTTCATGATTTTTGAAACTTTTTACGGTTCGAGATTTTTTAAAACTTTTTTAGAAGGGGTTTTATCCCCAAATTTGGTAGACGTCATCCTTGTATTTTTGTTGGCACGCACAAACAAATTCAGCTAAAAACTTGAAGTGGAGAAGATTTTGTGACCGTTTGAAAAAAATGTCCCCATTTCAGGCACTTTAATGGCTACTGGGAGCAAATCTATAACATCTCAAATGCTCTTTAAAGGGGTGTGAGTTCTCGAGGTTTAATGAGGGATAGGGGCCCAATATAAGGGCCAAGTACCAGCACCCATCACACATCATGTGCGCACACCCCCGACCCCCCCAAATGTCAGAACCCCTAATGCCGTCGGTTAGGTTCTCCGGTGATGCTCCGACGATGGTGTCCCAGGGGAAAAAATGTGGCACCAGCACATGCCCGAGCCCAGCATGTGCACCGCGGCTCAAAATCAAGCTTCAGCCAAGAACTCAACCATCAATGGCACATGATGGTGCATGGTGATGGCACATGCATCGACCATCATTGGCACAGGCTGCCCTTTGGTACGGGCACTTGCCTTGACCGCCATCGGCACAAGCTGGGCCCTGGTACGGGTGGTTGCATTAAACACCATCAGCACATGCTGGGCCCTGGTGCGGGCGGTTGCCTCAACCACCATCGGCACATGTCGAGCCCCAATCGATCACCGAAACGAATGTGCGGGCACCGAACCAACCGCTGGGGGCGAGATGCACGAGCCGACCAAGGATCCCGCTGCTAGTCCCCCTCGGTTGTTGCCCTAAATGCCGTTGATAGCCTCTGGCCCTTGGTTGGGCGAGACCGGTAATGTACTACGTATGCCTAAGTCAACCCATGAAACGAGCGTGCGGGCGCTCAGCCTGCCGGAGAGCCAGAATGCGCAAGCAGAGGATCGGCTCGATCGCCTTTTACGAGCTGTCGATCCCACTGCGGGTCCCTCGGTTTGGTTATGGCTTAGACCGGGAATGAACTCCGTATGCCTAAGTCAACCCACGAAAGAGCGTACGGGTGCTCAACCGGCCAGAGAGGCAGGATACCCAAGCCGAGGATCAGCCCGGTCCCCCTCTGCGTGCTACTACCGGTCCAATCTTAGACTGGGAATGAACTCTGTATGCTTAGACTGGAATGAACTCTGTATGCCTAAGTCAACCCACCAAACGAGCGTGCCGGTGCTGAGCTGGTCGGAGAGGCATAATGCGCAAGCCAGGGATCGGCCTGGACCCCCTCTGCATGCTGTCGGTCCCGTTGCCACAACCCTCGATCCATCTGGGGCTTAGATATGGAATGAACTCCGTATGCCTAAGCCAACCCACGAAACAAGCATGTTGGCGCTCAGCCGACCTGAGAGGCAGAATGTGCAAGCTGGGGATCGGCCCAGTCCCCTCTTTCGTGCTGTCGATCCCACTATCGGTCTGATCTTAGACTGGGAATGCACTCTGTATGCCTAAGTCAACCCATAAAACGAGCGTGCGGGCGCTGGGCCAGCGAAGAGGCAAAATGTGCAAGCCGAGGATCGGTCCGATCCCCCTCTGTGTGCTGTCGGTCCCACTACCATAACCATCGGTCCAGCTGGGGCTTAGACATGGAATGAACTCCGTATGCCTAAGCCAACCCACCAAACAAGCATGCGGACACTCAGCCGGTCGGAGAGGTAGAATGCGTAAGCCGAGGATTGGCCTGATCACCTCTACGTGCTACCGATCCTGCTACTGGTCCTGCTGCCGTAACCCTCGATCTGATCCAATCTTAGACTGGAAATGAACTTCGTATGCTTAGACTGGGGGTGAACTTCGTGTGCCTAAATCAACCAATGAAACGAGCGTGCGGGCGCTCAGCCGGCCAGAAAGACAGGATGCGCAAGTTAAGGATCGACTCGGTCCCCTCAGCATGCTGTCGATGCCGCTGTGGGTCTTGCTGCCACAACCCTCGATCCAGTCTGATCTTAGACTGGGAGCGCACTACGTATGCCCAAGTCAACCCATGAAACGAGCGTGCGGGCACTTAGTCGACCAGAGAGGCGGGATGCACAAGCCGTGGATCGATCGAGTGGTAGGTGGATTCGGGCACATCTTCATATTTCTACCCTGCCAATGCAATTTTTATGGCTTGTAAATTCATACAATGGTCCCCTAAGCCTTCATGTGAAGTTTCGTTGCAAGATGACCCGTTTTCTATTTTTCACGATTTTTAAAAGTTTTTATGATTCGGGATTTTTTAAAATTTTTTTAGAAGGATTTTTGGCCCCAAATTTGGTAGACGTGATCCTTGTATTTTTGTTGGCATGCATAAAAAAATTCAGCTAAAAACTCAAAGCGAAGAAGATTTTGTGACCGTTTGAAAAAAATGTCCCCATTTCAGACACTTTAATTGCTACTGGGAGCAAACCTATAAAATCTCAAACGCTCTTTAAGGGGGTGTGAGTTCTCGAGGTTTGATGAGGGATAGGGGGCCAATATAAGGGCCAAGTACTAGCACCAATCGCATATCATGTGCGCACACCCCTCGGCCCCCCAATCGTCGGAACCCCCAATACCGCCGGTTAGGTTCTCCAGTGATGCTCTGACGATGGTGCCCTAGGTGAAAAAAATGTGGCACCAGCACATGCCCAAGCCCTGCATGTGCACCGTCGCTCAAAATTGAACTTCGGCCAAGGCCTCGACCATCAATGGCACATGATGGCGCATGGTGATGGCACATGCATCGACCATCATCGACACAGGCTACCTTTTGGTACGAGCACTTGCCTCAACCACCATAGGCACAAGCTAGATCCTGGTGCGGGCAGTTGCCTCGATCACCATCGACACATTTTGGCTCTTGGTGTGGGTGATTACCTCGACCACCATCGACACAAGATGGCCCCTGGTGTGGGCGGTTGCATCGAACACCATCGGCACACTGTTTGGCCTTAGGTGCGTTGGTTGCCTCGACCACACATCGCACAAGGCGAGCCCGGCAACCCCAAAGATGAGCAGTAGGGCACCAAACTGACCACTGAGGAAGGATGCGTGAGCTGACCAAGGATGCCCGCTATATGGTCCCCCTCAGGTTAGACCCCAAATGTCGTCGATAACCTCATGGCCCTTTGCTTGGTTGAGACCGGGAATGCACTACGTATTGCACTGAAGAATCAACCATAAATGAGGGTGCGGGTGCTCAGCCGGTCGGAGAGCCAGAATGCACAACCCGGGGATTGGCTTGATCCCTCTCTCCGTGCTGTCGATCCCGCTGCGGGTCCCTTGGTCTGGTTAGGGCTTAGATCGGGAATGAACTCCGTATGCCTAAGTCAACCCACGAAACGAGCGTACGGGTGCTCAGTCGACTAGAGAGGCAGGATGCGAAAGCCGAGGATTGGCCCGGTCCCCCTCTGCGTGCTACTACCGGTCTGATCTTAGACTAGGAATGAACTCCGTATGCTTAGACTGGGAATGAACTCTGTATGCCTAAGTCAACCCACAAAATGAACGTGCTGGCGCTGAGCTGGTAGGAGAGGCATAATGTGTAAGCCGGGGATCGGCTCGGTCCCGCTCTGCATGCTGCCGGTCCCGCTGCCACAACCCTCGATCAGGCTGGGGCTTAGACATGGAATGAACTCTGTATGCCTAAGCTAACCCACGAAACGAGCGTGCGGACGCTCAGCCGGTCGAAGAGGCAGAATGCGCAAGCCAGGGATCGACCCGGTCCCCACCTGTGTGCTGTCGATCCTGCTGCCACAACCCTTGATCTGGTTTGATCTTGGACTGGGAATGAACTCCGTATGCGTAGACTGGAGATGAACTCCGTATGCCTAAGTCAACCCACGAAACGAGCGTGCGGGCACTTAGCCGCCCGGAGAGGCGAGATGTGTAAGCTGTGGATCGATTGAGTGGTAGGTGGGTTCAGGCACATCTTCATATTTCTACCATGCCAATGCCATTTTTATGGCTTGTAAATTCATACAATGGCCCCGTAAGCCTTCATGTGAAGTTTCGTGGCAAGACGACCCATTTTCTATTTTTCATGATTTTCGAAACTTTTTACGGCTCAGGATTTTTTAAAATTTTTTTAGGAGTTTTGGCCCTAAATTTGGTAGATGTGATCCTTGTATTTTTTTTGGCACGCATAAACAAATTCAGCTAAAAACTCAAAGTGGAGAAGATTTTGTGACCGTTTGAAAAAAATGTCCCCATTTCAGACACTTTAATGGCTACTTGGAGCAAACCTATAAAATCTCAAATGCTCTTTAAAGGGGTGTGAGTTCTCGAGGTTTGATGAGGGATAGGGGGCCAATATAAGGGCCAAGTACCAGTGCCCATCACACATCATTTGCACACACCCCCCGACCCTCCAATTGTTGGAACCCCCAATGTCATCGGTTAAGTTCTCCGATGATGGTGCCCCAGGCAAAAAAAAGTGGCACCAGCACATGCCGAGCCCAGCATGTGCACCGTGGCTCAAAATTGAACTTTGGCCAAGGCCTCGACCATCAATGGCACATGATGGTGCATGGCGATGGCACATGCATCGACCATCATCGGCACAGGCAGCCCTTTGGTACAGGCACTTGCCTCGACCGGCATCTGCACAAGCTGGGCCCTGGTACGGGTGATTGCCTTGACCACCATCGGCACAAGATGGCCCGTGGTGTGAGCGGTTGCATCGAACACCATCGGCACACAAAATGATCTTTGACTGGGAATGAACTCCTTATGGTTAGACTGGGAATGAACTCCGTATTCTTAAGTCAACCCACGAAACAAGCGTGTGGGTGCTGAGCTGGTCGGAGAGGCATAATGCCTAAGCCAGGGATCGGACCTGGTCCCACTCTGCATGCGATCGGTCCCGCTGCCACAACCCTCTGGCCGGCTGGGGCTTAGACATGGAATGAACTCCGTATGCCTAAGCAACCCACAAAACAAAAGTGCGGGCGCTCAGCCAATCGGAGAGGCAGAATACGCAAGCCGAGGATCGGCCCGATCCCCCCTGCGTGCTGTCAATCTTGCTGCTGGTCCTGCTACCACAACCGTTGGTCCAGTCTGATCTTAGACTGGGAATTAACTCCGTATACTTAGACTGGGATGAACTCCGTATGCCTAAGTCAACCCACGAAACGAGTGTGCGGGCACTCAGCCGGCCAGAGGGGTAGGATGCGCAAGCTAGGGATCGACTCGTCCCCTCTGCATGCTACCGATCCTACTACGGGTCCTGCTACTGCAACCATCGATCCGGTCTGATCTTAGACTAGGAGTGCACTACGTATGCCTAAGTCAACCCATGAAACGAGCGTGTGGGCACTTAGCCTGCCGGAGAGGCGGGATGTGCAAGCCGTGGATCGATCGAGTGGTAGGTGGGTTCAGGCAAATCTTCATATTTCTGCCATGCCAATGCCATTTTTATGGCTTGTAAATTCATACAATGGTCCCCTAAGCCTTCTTGTGAAGTTTCGTGGCAAGACGACCCATTTTCTATTTTTCATGATTTTTAAAACTTTTTACGATTTGAGATTTTTTAAAATTTTTTTAGGAGTTTGGGCGCCAAATTTGTAAGCCGTGATCCTTGTATTTTTGTTGGCATGCACAAAAACATTCAGCTAAAAACTCGAAGTGGAGAAGATTTTGTTACCGTTTGAAAAAAATGTCCCCATTTCAGACATTTTAATGGCTACTGGGAGCAAACCTATAAAATCTCAAATGCTCTTTAAGGGGGTGTGAGTTCTCGAGGTTTGATGAGGGATAGGGGGCCAATATAAGGGCAAAGTACCAGCATCCATCGCACATCATGTGCGCACACCCCTCGACACCCCAATCACCAAACCCCCAATGTCGTCGGTTAGGTTCTCCGACGATGCTCCGACGATGGTGCCCCGGGTGAAAACAATGTGGCACCAACACATGCCTAAGCCCAGCATGTGCACCGTGGCTCAAAATCAAACTTCAACCAAAGCCTCGACCATCAATGGCACATGATGGCACATGGTGATGGTACACGCATCGACCATCATCGGCACATGCTGCCCTTTGGTACGGGCACTTGCCTCGACTGCCATCGGCACAAGCTGGGCCCTGGTGTGGGTGGTTGCCTCGACCACCATTGACACAAAATGGCCCCTGGTACGGGCGGTTGCATCGAACACCATTAACACATGCTGGGCCGAGGTGTGGGTAGTTGCCTCGACCACCATCGGCACATGTCGAGCCCTGGTTGGCCCCCAAAATGAGCGTGCGAACATCGAACCGACCGCTGGGGGTGGGATGCATGAGCCGACCAAGGATGCCGCTACTATCCCCTTTAGTTGTTGCCCTAAATGCTGTTGATAGCCTCTGGCCCTTGGTTGTTCGAGACCGGGAATACAGTACGTATGCCTAAGTCAACCCATGAAACGACGTATAGGCGCTCAGCCGACCGAAGAACTAGAATGCACAAGTCGAGGATCGGCCCGGTCCCCTTCTGCATGCTGTTGATTCCATTATGGGTCTCTCGATCTGGTTGGGGCTTAGATCAGGAATAAACTCGTATGTCTAAGTCAACCCACGAAACAAGCGTGTGGGCACTCAACCAGCCGGAAGGCAGGATGCGCAAGCCGAGGATCAGCCCGATCCACCTTTGCGTGCAGCTGTCGATCCCACTACCGGTTTGATCTTAGATTGGGAATGAACTTCTATGCTTAGACTAGGAATGAACTCCGTATGCCTAAGTCAACCCATAAAATGAGCGTACGGGCACTGAGCCGGCGAAAAGGCATAATGCGCAAGCCGGGGATCGGTTCGATCCCCCTCTACATGCTGTCGGTCCTGCTGCCATAACCCTTGATCCACTGGGGCTTAGACATGGAATGAACTCCGTATGCCTAAGCCAACCCACGAAACTAGAGTGTGGGTGCTCAGCATGTCGGAGAGGCAGAATGCATAAGCCGGGGATCGGCCCGGTCCCCCCTACATGCTGTCGATCCTGCTTTTAGTCTTGCTGCTACAACCCTCGGTCCGGTCCGATCTTAGACTGGGAATGAACTCCGTATGCTTAGACTGGGGATGAACTCCGTATGCCTAAGTCAACCCATGAAACTAGTGTGCGGGCACTCAGCCGGCCAGAAGGCAGGATGCGTAATCCGGGGATCGACCTGGTCCCCTCTGCGTGCTGTCGATCTCGCTGCGGGTCCTGCTGCAGCAACCCTCAGTCCGATCCCATCTTAGACTAGGAGTGCACTACGTATGCCTAAGTCAACCCATGAAACGAGCGTGCTAGCACTTAACTGCCCAGAGAGGCGGGATGTGCAAGCCGTGGATCAATCGAGTGGTAGGTGTCTTCAGGCACAACTTCATATTTCTACCACGCCAATGCCATTTTTATGGCTTGTAAATTCATACAATGGTCGCCTAAGCCTTCATGTGAAGTTTCATCGCAAGATGACCCATTTTCTATTTTTCACAATTTTTGAAACTTTTTACGATTAAGGATTTTTTAAAATTTTTTTAGAAGGAGTTTTGGCCCTAAATTTGGTAGACGTGATCCTTGTATTTTTGTTGGCATGCACAAACAAATTCAGCTAAAATCTCAAAGTGGAGAAGATTTTGTGATCGTTTGAAAAAAATGTCCCCATTTCAGACACTTTAATGGCTACTGGGAGCAAACCTATAAAATCTCAAATGCTCTTTAAGGGGATGTCAGTTCTCGAGGTTTGATGAGGGATAGGGGGCCAATATAAGGGCCAAGTACAAGCACCCTTCGCACCTCATGTGCACACCCCCCGCCCCCCAAATCGTAGAAACCCCCAATGCCACCGGTTAGGTTCTCCGGTGATGCTCCGACGATGGCACCCCGGACGAAAAAAATGTGGCACCAGCACATGCCCGAGCCCAGTATCTGCACCGTGGCTCAAAATTGAACTTTGGCCAAGGCTTCGACCATCAATGGCACATGATGGCACATGGTGATGGTACATGCATCGACCATCATCGGCACAGGCTACCCTTTGGTACGGGCACTTGTCTCGACCGCCATCAGCACAAGCTGGGCCCCAGTGTGGGTGGTTGCCTCGATCACCATCGACACATGCCGATGATTGCCTCGACCACCATCGACACAAGATGGCCCTTGGAGCAGGCGGTTGCATCGAACAACATCGGCACATGCTGGGCCATGGTGCGGGCGGTTGCCTCGACCACCATCGGCACATGGCAAGGTCTGGTCAACCCCTGAAATGAGCATACGGGCATTGAACCGACTGCTGGGGGGGATGCATGAGCCGACCAAGGATCCCACTGTTGGTCCCCCTCGGTTGTTGCCCCAAACACCGTCGATGGCCTCTGGCCCTTGGTTGGTCAAGATCAAGAATGCACTACGTATGCCTAAGTTAACCCATGAAATGAGCTACGGGCGTTCAACCGGTCGGAGAGCTGGAATGCGTAATCGAGGATCGGCCCAATCCCCCTCTACGTGCTATAGATCTCACTGCGGGTCCCTCGGTCCGGTTGGGGCTTAGACCGGGAATGAACTTCGTATGCCTAAGTCAACCCATGAAATGAGCGTGCAGGCACTCAACAAGCCGAAGAGGCAAAATGCACAAGTCGGGGATCGACTCGATCCTCCTCTGCGTGCTACCGGTCTCGCTGCCACAATCTTCTATCTAGTTGGGGCTTAGACATGGAATGAACTCTGTATGCCTAAGCCAACCCACGAAACGAGCGTGCGGGGGCTCAGCCGGTCGGAGTGGCAGAATGTGACCACCCGGTCCCCCCTACATGCTGTCGATCCTGCTACTGGTCCCACTGTCGCAACCCTCGATCCGGTCCAATCTTAGACTGGGAATGAATCCCGTATGCTTAGACTGGGGATGAACTCCGTATGCCTAAGTCAACCCACAAACGAGCGTACAGGCGCTCAGTCGGCCAGAGAGGCAGGTTGCACAAGTCAAGGATCGACCCGATCCCCTCTGCATGCTGTCGATCCCGCTGTGGGTCATGCTGCTGCAACCCTTGGTCCAGTCCGATCTTAGACTGAGAGTGCACTACGTATGCCTAAGTCAACCCATAAAACGAGCATGTGGGCACTTAACCGACCGAAGAGGCGGGATGCGCAAGCGGTGGATCGATCGAGTGGTAGGTGGGTTCAGGCTCATCTTCATATTTCTGCCATGCCAATGCCATTTTTATGGCTTGTAAATTCATACAATGGTCCCCTAAGCCTTCATGTGAAGTTTCGTGGCAAGACGACCCGTTTTCTATTTTTCACGATTTTTGAAACTTTTTACGGTTTGAGATTTTTTAAAATGTTTTTAAAAGGAGTTTTGGCCCCAAATTTGGTAGACGTGATCCCTGTATTTTTGTTGGTACGCATAAACAAATTCAGCTAAAAACTCGAAGTGGAGAAGATTTTGTGACTGTTTGAAAAAAATGTCCCCATTTCAGACACTTTAATGGCTACTGGGAGCAAACCTATAAGATCTCAAATGCTCTTTAAGGGGGTGTGAGTTCTCAAACTTTGATGAGGGATAGCGGGCCAATATAGAGGCCAAGTACCAGCACCCATCGCACATCATGTGCGCACACTCCCCGGCCCCCCCAATCATCGAAACCCCAAATGCTATTGGTTAGGTTCTCCGGTGATGCGCGAGCTGACCAAGGATCCCACTGCTGGTCCCCCTCGGTTGTTGTCCCAAACGCCATCAATAGCCTCTGGCCCTTGGTTGGTCGAGATCGGGAATGCACTACGTATGCCTAAGTCAACCCATGAAAGGAGCGTGCGGGTGCTCAGTCGATCGAAGACGTAGAAATCACAAGCTGAGGATCGGCCCGGTCCCCCTTCACATGCTGTCGATCCCATTGCGGGTCTCTCGATCTAGTTGGGGCTTAAATTGAGAATGAACTCGTATGCCTTAGTCAACCCCACGAAACGAGCATGCAGTGCTCAGTCGATCAGAGAGGTAGGATGGCAAGATGAGGATCGGCCCGGTCGCCCTCTGCATGCTGCTGTCGATCCGATCTTAGACTGGGAATAAACTCCGTATGGTTAGACTGGGAATGAACTATGTATGCCTAAGACAACCCACGAAACGAGCATGCGGGCGCTTAGTCGGCCGGAGAGGCATAATGCGTAAGCCAGGGATCGGCTCGATCCCCCTCTGTGTGCTGCCGGTCCCACTGCCACAACCCTCAGTCCAGTTGGGGCTTACACATGGAATGAACTCCGTATGCCTAAGCCAACCCACGAAACAAGCATGCGGGCACTCAGCCGGCCGGAGAGGCAGAATGTGCAAGTTGGTGATCGGCTCGATCCCCCCCTGCATGCTGTCAATCCTACTGCGGGCCCTACTGTCGTAACCCTGGTCCAATCCGATCTTGGACTGGAAATGAACTATGTATGCTTAGACTGGGAATGAACTCCATATGCTTAAGTCAACCCACGAAACGAGCGTACGGGCGCTCAGCCGGCCAGAAAGGCAGGATGTGCAAGCCGAGGATCAATCCGATCCCCTCTGCGTCTGTCGATCCTGCTGTGGGTCCTGCTACCATAACCCTCGGTCCAATCTAATCTTAGATTAGGAGTGCACTATGTATGCCTAAGTCAACCCACGAAACGAGCGTGCGGGAACTTAGTCGGTCGGAGAGGTGGGATGCGCAAGCCGTGGATCGATCGAGTGGTAGGTGGGTCCAGGCACATCTTCATATTTTTATTGTGCCAATGCCATTTTTTTGGCTTGTAAATTCATACAATGGTACCCTAAGCCTTCATGTGAAGTTTCGTGGCAAGATGAGCCATTTTCTATTTTTAACGATTTTCAAAACTTTTTACGGTTCGGGATTTTTTAAAATTTTTTTAGAAGGATTTTTGGCCCCAAAATTGGTAGACGTGATCCTTGTATTTTTGCTGGCACGCACAAACAAATTCAGCTAAAAACTCGAAGTGGAGAAGATTTTATGACCGTTTGAAAAAAATGTCCCCACTTTAGACACTTTAATGGCTACTGGGAGCAAACCTATAAAATCTGAAATGCTCTTTAAGGGGGTGTGAGTTCTTGAGGTTTGATGAGGGATAGGGGGCCAACATAAGGGCCATGTACCAGCACCCATCGCACATCATGTGCGCACACCCCCCGGCCCCCCAATCACTATAACCCTCAATGCAGCCGGTTAGGTTCTCCGACGATGCTCCGACGATCGAATCGACCGCTGAGGGCGGGATGTGCGAGCCAACCAAGGATCCCGCTGCTGGTCCCCCTCGGTTGTTACCCCAAATCCAGTCGATAGCCTCTGGCCCTTGGTTGGTCGAGACCGGGAATGCACTACGTATGCCTAAGTCAACCAATGAAATGAGCGTGCGGGTGGTCAGCCGACCGGAGAGCCAGAATGTGCAAGCCGAGGATCGGCCTGATCCCCCCTCTGCGTGCTATCGATCTCGCTGCGGTTCCGTCAGTCCGGTTGGGGCTTAGATTGGGAATGAACTCTGTATGCCTAAGTCAACCCACAAAACGAGCGTACGGGTGCTCAGTCGGTCGAAGAGGCAGGATGCCCAAGTCGATGATCGGCCCGATCCCCCTCTAGGTGCTGCTGTCGATTCGATCTTAGACTGGGAATGAACTCCGTATGCCTAAGTCAACCCATGAAATGAGCGTACGGGCACTGAAGCGGCTGGAGAGGCATAATGGGCAAGTCGGGGATCAACTCGGTCCCCCTCTGTATGCTATCGGACCCGCTGCCACAACCCTCGGTTCGGTTGGGGCTTAGAAAATTAATGAACTCTGTATGCCTAAGCCAACTCACGAAACGAGCGTGCGGGTGCTCAGTCGGTCGGAGAGGCAAAATGTGCAAGCCGGAGATCGGCCCGGTCCCCCCCCTGCGTGCTACCAATCCTGTTGCTAGTCCTGCTGCCACAACCCTCGATTCGATCCGATCTTAGACTGGGAATGAACTCCGTATGCTTAGACTGGGGTGATCTTCATATGCCTAAGTCAACCCACGAAATGAGCGTGCAGGCATTCAGTTGGCCAGAGAGGCAAGATGCAGAAGTCAGGGATTGACCCGATCCCCTCTGCATACTATCGATCCCGCTGCAGGTCCTGCTGTCGCAACCCTCAGTCCGGTCTAATCTTAGACTAGGAGCGCACTACGTATGCCTAAGTCAACCCACGAAACGAGCGTGCGGGCACTTAGCCGGTCGGAGAAGTGGGATGCGCAAGCTGTGGATCGATCGAGTGGTAGGCGGGTTTAGGCACATCATCATATTTCTACCATGCCAATGCCATTTTTATGGCTTTTAAATTCATACAATGGTCCCTTAAGACTTCATGTGAAGTTTCGTGGGAAGACAACTCGTTTTCTTTTTTTCATGATTTTCTAAACTTTTTACGGTTCAGGATTTTTTAAAAATTTTTTAGAAGGAGTTTTGGCCCCAAAATTGGTAGATGTGATCCTTGTATTTTTGTTGGCAAGCACAAAAAAATTCAACTAAAAACTCGAAGTGGAGAAGATTTTGTGACCGTTTGAAAAAATGTCCCATTTCAGACACTTTAATGGCTACTGGGAGCAAACCTATAAAATCTCAAATGCTCTTTAAGGGGGTGTGAGTTCTTGAGGTATGATGAGGGATAGGGGGCCAATATAAAGGCCAAGTACCAGCACCCATCGCACATCATGTGCGCATGCCCCCCGGCCCCCACAATAATCGAAACCCCCGATGCCGTCGATTAGGTTCCCCGGTAATGCTCCGGCAATGGTACCTTGGGCAAAAAAAATGTGGCACCAACACATGCCCAAGCCCAGCATGTGCACCATGGCTCAAAATTGAACTTTGACCAAGGCCTCGACCATCAATGGCACATGGTGGTGCATGGTGATGGCACATGCATTGACCATCATCGGCACAGGCTGCCCTTTGGTACAGGCACTTGCCTCGACTACCATCAGCACAAGTTGGGCCCTGGTGCGGGCGGTTGCCTTGACCACCATCAACACAAGATGGCCCTTGGTGTGGGCGGTTACCTCGACCAGCATCGGCACATGTCGAGCCCCGGTCAGCCCTCGAAACGAGCGTGCAAGCATCGAACCGATCGCTGGGGGCGGGATGCGTGCGCTGATCAAGGATCCTGCTATTGGTCCTCCTCAATTGTTTCCCCAAACACCATCGATAGCCTCTGGCCCTTAGTTGGTCAAGATCAGGAATGCACTATGTATGCCTAAGTCAACCTATGAAACGAGCATGCGAGCGCTCAATCGGTCGGAGAGCCAGAATGTGCAAGCCGAGGATCGACCCGATCCCCCTCTGCGTGCTGTCGATCCCGTCGAGGGTCACTCGGTCCAGTTGGGGCTTAGACCGGAAATGAACTCCGTATGCCTAAGTCAACCCACGAAATGAGCGTACGGGCGTTCAGTTGGCCGGAGAGACAGGATGAGCAAGCCGAGGATCGACCCGATCCCCCTCTGCGTGCTACTATCGATCCCACTGCCGGTTCGATCTTAGACTAGGAATGAACTCCGTATGCTTAGACTAGGAATGAACTCCGTATGCTTAGACTGGGAATGAACTTTGTATGCCTAAGTTAACCCACGAAACGAGCGTGCGGGTGCTGAGCAGGCCGAAGAGGCATAATGAGCAAGTCGGGGATCGACCCGGTCCCCTCTACGTATTGTCGATCCTACTGCGGGTCCTGCTACCGTAACCCTCGGTTCGGTCCGATCTTAGACTGAGAGTGCACAACGTATGCCTAAGTCAACCCACGAAACGAGCGTGCGGGCACTTAGTCGGTCGGAGAGGCGGGATGCGCAAGCCATGGATCGATCGAGTGGTAGCTGGGTTCAGGCACATCTTCATATTTTTGCTGTGCCAATGCCATTTTTATGGCTTGTAAATTCATACAATGGTCCCCTAAGCCTTCATGTGAAGTTTCGTGGCAAGATGACCCATTTTCTATTTTTCATGATTGTTGAAAATTTTTGCAGTTCAGGATTTTTTAAAATATTTTTAGAAAGAGTTTTGGCCCCAAATTTGGTATACGTGATCCTTGTATTTTTGATGGCCCGTATAAAAAAATTCAGCTGAAAACTCGAAGTGGAGAAAATTTTGTGACCGTTTGAAAAAAATGTCCCCATTTCAGACACTTTAATGGCTACTGGGAGCAAACCTATAAAATCTCAAATGCTCTTTAAGGGGGTGTGAGTTCTCAAGGTTTGATGAGGGATAGGGGGCCAATATAAAGGCCAAGTACCAGCACCCATCACACATCATGTGCGCACGCCCCCTGCCCCAACAATCATCGAAACCCCCTATGCCGCCGGTTAGGTTCTCCGACGATGCTCCGACAATGGTGCCCTGGGCGAAAACAATATGGCACCAGCACATGCCTGAACCCAGCATGTGCACCGTGGCTCAAAATCAAACTTCGACTAAGGCCTCAACCATCAATGGCACATGATGGTGCATGGTGATGGCGCAAGCATCGACCATCATTGGCACAGGCTGACCTTTGGTACGAGCACTTGCCTCGATCGCCATCGACACAAGTTGGGCCCTGGTGCGGGCTGTTGCCTCGATCACCATCGGGACATGCCGGCCCTTGGTGCAGGCGATTGCCTCGACCACCATCGGCACAAGATGGCCTCTATTGCGGGCGGTTGCATCAAACACTATCGGCACATGCTGGGCCGTGGTGCGGGCGGTTGCCTCGACCACCATCGGCACATGTCGAGCCCCGATCGGCCTCTAAAATGAGCATGTGGGCACCGAACCGACTGCTGGGAGTGGGATGCGCGAGCCGACCAAGGATCCCGCTGCTGGTCCCCCTCGGTTGTTACCCCAAACTTCATCGATAGCCTCTGGCCCTTGGTTGTTCGAGATTGGGAATGCACTACGTATGCCTAAGTCAACCCATGAAATGAGTGTACGGGCGTTCAGTCAATCGAATAGCTAGAATGCGCAAGCCAAGTATCGACCCGATCCCCTTCTGCATGCTATCGATCCCGCTGTGGGTCCCTCGATCTGATTGGGGCTTAGATCGGGAATGAACTCCGTATGCCTAAGTCAACCCACGAAACGAGCGTACGGACACTCAGTCGACTGGAGAGGTAGGATATGCAAGTCGAGGATCGGCCCAGTCCCCTTTTGCATGCTGCTATCGGTCTAATCTTAGACTGGGATTGAACTCCGTTTGCTTAGACTGGGAATGAACTCCGTATGCCTAAGTCAACCCATGAAATGAGTGTGTGGGCACTGAGCAGGCCGGAGAGGCATATTACGGAAGCCGGGGATTGACCCGATCCCCCTCTGTGTGCTGTCAGTCCCACTACCACAACCCTCGGTCTGACTGGGGTTAGACATGGAATGAACTCCGTATGCCTAAGCCAACCCACGAAACGAGCATATGAGGGCTCAACCGGCCAGAGAGGCAGAATACGCAAGCTGGGGATCGACCTGGTCCCTCCTACGTGCTGTCGATCCTACTGCTGGTCCTGTTGCCACAACCTCAGTCCGGTCTGATCTTAGACTGGGAATGAACTGCGTATGCTTAGACTGGGGATGAACTCCGTATGCCCAAGTCAAGCCACAAAACAAGCGTGCGGGTGCTCAGCCGGTCGGAGAGGCAGGATGCATAAGTCGAGGATCGACCCAATTCCCTTTGCATGCTGTCGATCCCACTGCGGGTGCTACTGTCGCAACCCTCGATCAGGTTTGATCTTAGATTGGGAGCGCACTATGTCACGCCCTGGGCAGGTGCGCCAGGCACATCAGGGGGACCAACAGGCGAGCCAGAGGTTGAGGCCCACAGACCAGGGCGTGTTCAGAACGCCTAGCAAACGAGTTCAGAATGCCTGCCCAACTTGCAGGCCAACCCATGAGACCAAGGCCTGACATAGAAGCTGCCCGCACCACATCTAGAAGGGCCCAAGGTGCTGGACAGGCAAGGGAAGCTTCTGGAAGCAGGTTAGATCAGTAGGAGCATTTTGGCAGATTTGGTTGACCATGAAAATCAGGAGTTAGCATCCTAATTGATTGTAATCTGTATAATCCCTTGATTTTAGCCTTTATTCTAGGGATATTGCCATTAAGTTGTAGCTGGAGCCTCAACTATAAATAGAGGGCTGCTCCACCCTCATTTGTACATCATCAAACACTTCTGTTTCAGTGAATGCAAGAGCATTTCTAGAATTCTATCTTGCTATCCTGTTTCTCTTTAACTTGCGTAATCAACCCTTCCCATTATTCTAGTTCCCGCACGCTTGTGTTTTAGGCTGACTTAGGCATAAAGGAGGAGATTCCAAGCCTAAGGTCGTACGGATTCTGAGTCTAAGGTCAGAGCCCGTGACAGTTGGTATCAGAGCCAGTTCGATTCTGCGTGTTTGTGTTGTGCAGGTTAGATTGTGATTGAGGAGATGGCATCCCAAAGCGACATTGCTAGCCAACAACCAGAGGCCTAGGAGCATGGGCGTGGAAGAGGTAAGAAAGACAGTTCTAGAGATATCTGGTCTACCATGGATGGTACGCTAGCCAAGGTGGAGGTGACTATGGGCGACATGGCAGAGAAGCTTAAGGAAGTAGAGGCTCACATTGCATTGCTAAAGTCCATGGGGAGAAGATCCAATGTGAGCTGGAAGCTGCTCTCAACAAAGGCGTGGATGTGATCACCCAGAAGAATAAGGCCTTGGAGGCTGAAGTGCTGACCTTACGCGATGGCATGGAGGCCATGCGCCAGCGGATGGAAGAGCTTACCGGTGAGTTCATTGCTTGCAAGACTACCATTGGGAATGGCATGTTTGCCGGAGTGTCCAAATCCAAATTGGAGGTCCCCAAGCCTAAGGAGTTCAAGGGGACTAGGGTAGCCAAAGAAGTAGACAACTACCTTTGGGGTGTGGAGCAGTACTTTTAGGCCATAGGCATGCAACACGAGGCAATAAAGGTAAGCACCACTGCTATGTATCTCACTGATGTAGCCTTATTGTGGTGGAGGCGTAGGTGTAATGATGTCAGGTGTGGGAGCGCCAAGATTGGAACCTGGGTAGAGTTCCAAAAGGAGTTTAGAGAACAATTTTACCTGGAGTTCCAAAAGTTGTGCAGGCTGAGCCAGCAAGGGGACATAAGGGAGTATGTCCAAAAATTCTCTGAACTGATGCTATAGATCTAGGATCTAGGCGAGAAGGACACCTTATTTGCTTTTATGGATGGGCTGAAGTCGTGGGTGAAGCATGAGCTACAAAGGAGGGGAGTTCATGACTTGGCTAAATCCATGACTACTGCCGAGGCCTTGATAGAGTTCAAACCTCTGAACAAGTTTGAGTTTACCAAGCCCAAGGGTAAGGGCAGGGATGATAGGGACCGGAAGAAGTAGTCCAAGGGGAAGGACCGTGACCGAGAGTCCAAGGATGGAGACCAAGACCGTTCAACTAAGGATGGCGAGAGAAAGCCACCAGTAGGCAAGTGGAAAGCAAAAGGGGACCAAGAGCCACTAGCATGTTACCTATGTGGAGGGAGCCACATAGTGTGCAATTGCCCACAGAATGGCAAGTTGGCTGCTGTAGACAAGGAGTCTGACGAGGAACTAGAGTCAGGGGTAGCAAAGCTTGGGTCGTTGGTGTTCAATGCTGTCCAGAGTAAGGGGAGCCACAAGCCAAAAGGCTTGATGTTTATGGATTTGATGGTTACGGGTTAGAAGGTGAGCGTACTGGTGGACACAGGTGCCTCACATCTTTTTATTTTAGGTGATGGAGCTTGAAAGGTCGGACTAAAGGTGCAGAAATGGATTGGTACCATCAAAACGATGAACTCCAAGGAGGTTTCAGCCATTGGAGTAGCGTGAGGAGTGGAGTTGCAGCTTGGAGACTGGAAAGGCAAGGAGACCATAAGGTAATACCCCTTGACGACTATGAGTTTGTGATTGGGTTGGATTTCTTTATTCGGATTAATGCCCTTCTTGTGCCTTTTGCCTATTGTGTTTGCATCTTGGATGCACGGTGCCAATGCCTAGTACCATTGAGAAGAGGGTCTGGAGTTGGGTCACGGGTGGTGTCAGCCATCCAATTTGCCAAGGTGGTAAGCAGACAAGAAGACACCTTCTTGGCAGCCCTAAAATATGATGAGCCAAGGGACAAGGAGACCAAGTCACCCTTGGAGGTGCTAAAGGTGCTAAAGACTTTTAGTGATGTGATGCCTGCAAAGCTGCCTAGCAAGCTACCACCTAAGAGGGAGGTGGACCACAAGATTGAGCTGGTGTTCGAGGCCAAGCCACTAGCTAGAGCCCCTTACCGAATGTCTCTACCAGAGTTGGAGGAGTTAAAGAAGCAGCCCAAAGAGTTAGTTGATGCTAGCTTCATCAGGCCATCGAAGGCACCCTATGGTGCACTGATTCTATTCTAGCACAAGCATGATGGGTCGTTGTGGCTATGCATAGACTATCGGGCTTTGAACAAGCTGACCATCAAGAACAAGAACCCCATTCCACTCATTGCGGAGTTGTTCGATGAACTTGCAAGCGCAAGGTGGTTCACCATGGATTTGAGGTCGGGCTACTATCAAGTCAGGATCGTGGAGGGAGATGAGCCAAAGACAACATGTGTCACTCGGTATGGTTCATATGAGTTCTTGGTGATGCCTTTCGGACTCACGAACGCCCCAGTAACATTCTGCACCCTTATGAACAAGGTACTTCAATCATTCCTTGATCGATTTGTTATGGTTTATTTGGATGACATTGTGATCTATAGCCAGACTTTAGGAGAGCACGTAGACCACTTGAGACAGGTGTTCAAGGTGTTGCGGGCACACAAGCTGTTTGTCAAGAGGGAGAAGTGCTCATTCACCCAACAAGAGATCCCGTTCCTTAGCCACATAGTGGGAAGTGGCAGGATACGCATGGATAAAGGCAAGATACACGCCATCCTGGAGTGGCAACCGCCAACCAAGGTCACTGAGTTGAGATCATTCCTTGGGCTGGTTAACTACTACAGGTGCTTCATCAAAGGTCACTTAGCAATAGCCACGCCATTGACTGACTTGCTCAAGAAAGGGAGAGCATGAGAGTGGAGCACAGGGTGCCAGGAAGCCTTTGACAGGTTGAAGCAGGCCTGATCGAGGAGCCAGTCTTGGCCTTGCCAGACCATGCCAAGCCGTATGAGGTGCATACGAATGCATCAAACTTTGCCATAGGGGGCGTGTTGATGCAGGATGGACGTCCAGTCGCATTCGAGAGTAGGAAGCTGAATGAGACTGAATGTAGGTACACAGTCCAAGAGAAGGGATGACTGCAGTGGTGCACTGCTTGCGCACTTGATGTGATTACCTGTTAGGGTTGAGGTTCATGGTGAGGACAGACAATGTGGCGGCCAGCTACTTTCAAACGCAGAAGAAGCTGTCCCCCAAGCAGGCGAGATGGCAAGATTTTCTTGCAAAATTTGATTTCCAGATGGAGTACAAGCTAGGACGGGCGAACCTAGCTGCATACGCCCTAAGCAGGAAGGCTAACCTTGCTGCCATTAGCCAACCAGAGGGGTCACTGGTGCCGCGCATCAAGAAGGGACTTACACATGATCCTACAGCCAAGGCTTTGATGGAGTACGCCTAGCAAGGTAAGACTAGGCAGTTTTGGGTGCAGGATGGCTTGCTGTACACCAGGGGCAGTAGACTGTTTATGCCGCAGCACGGGAAGCTCCGTAAGGAAGTTTTGCAAGAATGCCATGATTCAAGGTGGACTGGACACCCCAGAGTGTGCTGCACCTTGGCGCTGATCGAGGATCGGTACTACTGGCCGTACATGAGGGACGATGTGGAGGCCTATGTGAAGACTTGTCCTGTGTGCCAACAGGACAAGGTGGAGCTCAAGAAACCAGGCGGTCTCTAAGAGCCATTGCCAGTGCTAGAGTGACCATGGGAGAGTGTTTCTCTGGACTTTATAGTCGGTCTACCCAAAGCAGAAGGGTTTGGAAGCATCATGGTAGTGGTAGACAGGTTTTCCAAGTATGGAATCTTCATTCCAGCAACCAAGGAGGCAGCTTGATTGTCCCTGAAGAACATGGTTAAGTACTGGGGAGTGCCGAGGACCATTGTTAGTGATCGGGATGGGTGGTTCACGGGCAGGTTCTGGACTGAGTTGTTCAAGCTGTTAGGGTCAGACTTGAACTTTTCCACCAGCATGCATCCGCAGACTGATGGGCAGACAGAATGAGTGAATGGACTATTGGAGGTCTACCTCAGGCACTATGTGAGTGCCACACAAAGGGACTGGCCAAAGTTGTTAGATATTGCGTAGTTTTCCTACAACTTGCAAAGGAGCGAGGTCACAAACCAGAGCCCATTTGAGGTTGTGACAGGGTAACAACCACTAACACCCGGTTCGATTACTGCAGGTTATACAGGGCTGAATCCAACAGCATACAAGTTTGCTAAGGCAATGCGGGAGCAAACTGACTTGGCCAGAGTTTGTCTACACAAGGCAGCCAAGAGGTCGAAGAAATGGGCAGACCAGAAGAGGCGAGATGTGCACTTCCAGGTTGGAGACTTGGTGTTAGTGAAGCTGCATCCCATTGTGCGCCATAGGGGGCTGCACAAAGGCCTAGTCCAGAGGTATAAGGGACCTTTCCGAGTAGTCAAGAGAGTAGTCAAGAGGGTAGGCAAGGTTGCCTACAAGCTGGATATGCCACCCAAGCCGAGGGGTCACCTAGTGTTCCATGTGAGCATGCTCAATCCATTCCATGAGGATGAGAGAGATCCAGGACGGGTAGAGTCAAAGCATGCACCATTGGGAGCAAGGGCCTCATATGAGAAGGAGGTCCATAGCATCATAGCTGATCAGGAGGTGAGACGGAAGAACTATCAACCAAGACACGAGTACTTGGTGTGCTGGAAGGGACTTTCAGACAGTGAGGTGAGCTGGGAACCAGCAGAGGACTTATGGTAGTTCGAGGACCAGATTAGGTAGTACCATGCAGAAGACGCAACAAGGGCATTGCACAATCAGGTGAGGGAGAATGTCACACCCTGGGTGGGTACGCCAAGCACATCAGGCAGATCAGCAGGCAAGCCAGAGGTTGAGGCCCGTAAACCAGGCGTGCTGGTGGGTATCTATGCGCAAAGCCTAGCAAATGAGTTCAGAACGCCCGCCTAACTTGCAGGCCAGCCCGTGAGACCAAGGCCTGGCATACAAGCTACCCGCACCATATGCAAAAGGGCCCAAGGTGCTGGACACGCAAGGGAAGCTTCTGGAAGCAGGCAGGATCAGCAAGAGCATCCTGGCAGATTTGCTTGACCCTGAAAATCAGGAGTTAGCATCCTGATTGATTGTAATCCCATGATTTTAGCCTTTATTCTAGGGATATTGCCATTAAGTTGTAGCTGGAGCCTCAACTATAAATAGAGGGCTGCTCCACCCTCATTTGTACATCATCAAACACTTCTGTTTTAGTGAATACAAGAGCATTTCCAAAATTCTGTCTTGTTATCCTGTTTCTCTTAACTTGCGTAATCAGCCCTTCCCATTGTTCCAGTGCCCGCACACTTGTGTTTTAGGCTGACTTAGGCATAAAGGAGGAGATTGCAAGCCTAAGGCCGCACGGTTTCTGAGTCTAAGGTCAGAGCCCATGACACACTATGTATGCCTAAGTCAACCCATGAAACGAGCGTGCGGGCACTTAGCCGACCAGAGAGGCGGGATGTGCAAGCCATGGATCGATCAAGTGGTAGGTGGGTTCAGGCACATCTTCATATTTCTGCCATGCCAATGCCATTTTTATGGCTTGTAAATTCATACAACGGTCCCCTAAGCCTTCATGTGAAGTTTCATGGCAAGATGACCCATTTTCTATTTTTCATGATTTTTTAAACTTTTTACGGTTTGGGATTTTTTAAAATTTTTTTAGAAGGAGTTTTGGCCCCCAATCTTGTAGACGAGATCCTTATATTTTTGTTGGCCTGCACAAACAAATTCAGCTAAAAACTCAAAGTGGAGAGGATTTTGTGACTGTTTGAAAAGATGTCCCCATTTCAGACACTTTAATGGCTACTGGGAGCAAACCTATAAAATCTCAAATGCTCTTTAAGGGGGTGTGAGTTCTCGAGGTTTGATGAGGGATAGGGGGCCAATATAAGGGCCAAGTACCAGCACCCATCGCACATCATGTGAACACACTCCCCGGTCCCCCAATCGTCAAAACCCCTAATGCTGTCGGTTAGGTTCTTTGGCAATGCTCCGGCGATGGTGCCTCGAGCGAAAAAAATGTGGCACCAGCACATCCTGAGCCCAGCATGTGCACCGTGGCTCAAAATCAAACTTCGGCCAAGGCCTCGACCATCAATGGCACATGATGACGCATAGTGATGGCACATGCATCGACCATCATCGGCACAGGTTGCCCTTTGGTATGGGCACTTACCTCGATCGCCATGGCACAAGCTAGGCCCTAGTATGGGCGGTTGCCTCAATCACCATTAGCACATGCCGGCCCTTGGTGCGGGCGATTGCCTCAACCACCATCGACACAAGATGGCCTTTAGTACGGGCAGTTGCATCGAACACCATCGACACATGCCGGGCCGTGGTGCAGGTGGTTGCCTCGACCACCATCGACACATGTCAAGCCCCGGTTGGCCCCTGAAACAAGAGTGTGGGCACTGAACCAATCGCTGGGGGTAGGATGCGCGAGTCGACCAAGGATCCCGCTGCTGGTCCCCCTCAATTGCTGCCCTAAACGTCGTCGATAGCCTCTGGCCCTTGGTTGGTCGAGATCGGGAATGCACTACGTACGTCTATGTCAACCCATGAAATGAGCGTACGGGCGCTCAATCGATCGGAGAGCCAGAATGCGTAAGCTGAGGATCGGTTCGATCCCCCTTTACATGCTGTCGATCTCGCTACGGGTCTCTCGATCCGATTGGGGCTTAGATCGAGAATGAACTCTGTATGCCTAAGTCAACCCATGAAACGAGCGTGCAGGTGCTTAGCTGACCGGAGAGGCAGGATGCACAAGTCGAGAATCGGCCTGGTCCCCCTCTGCGTGCTGCTGCCAGTCTGATCTTAGACTGGGAATGTACTCCATATGCTTAGACTAGGAATGAACTTCATATGCCTAAGTCAACCCACGAAACGAGCATGCGGGCACTGAGCAAGCTGGAGAGGCATAATGCACAAGCTGAGGATCAGCTCGATCCCCCTTTACGTGCTGCTGGTCCCGTTGCCACAACCCTCAATCCGACTGGGGTTTAGACATGGAATGAACTCAGTATACCTAAGCCCACCCACGAAACGAGTGTGGGAGGGCTCAATCGGTCGGAGAGGCAGAATGCGCAAGCCAGGGATCGGCCCAGTCCCCTACTACGTGCTGTCGATCCTGCTGCTGGTCTTGCTTCTGCAATGCTCGATCCGGTCAGATCTTAGATTGGGAGCCGACCAAAGATCCCGCTGCTGGTCCCCCTCGATTGTTGCCACAAATGCCGTCAATAGCCTCTGGACCTTGGTTGGTCGAGACCGGGAATGCACTATGTATGCCTAAGTCAACCCATGAAATGAGTGTGCGGGCACTAAACTGGTCGGAGAGCCAGAATGCGTAAGTCGAGGATCGGTCTGACCACCCTTTGCGTGCTATTGATCTTGCTGCAGGTCCTTTAGTCCAGTTGGGGCTTAGATCGAGAATGAACTCCGTATGCCTAGTCAACCTATGAAACGAGCGTACAGGCACTCAGTCGATCGAAGATGGCAAGATGCGCAAGCCGAGGATCAGCCCGATCCACCTCTATGTGCTGTTGCTGATCCGATCTTAAACTGGGAATGAACTCTGTATGCTTAGACTGGGAATGAACTCCGTATGCCTAAGTCAACACATGAAACGAGCGTGTGGGCACTGAGCAGGCCGAAGAGGCATAATGCGTAAGCCAGGGATCAACCCGGTCCCTCTCTATGTGTTGTCGTTACCACTGCCATAACCCTCGGTCTGGCTAAGGCTTAGACATGGAATGAACTCTATATGCCTAAGCCAAACCACGAAACGAGCGTGCGGGGGCTCAGTCGGTCGGAGAGGTAGAATGCACAAACCGAGGATCGGCTTGGTCCCTCCCTGTGTGCTGCTGATCTTGCTACTAGTCCTACTATCCCAACCCTCGATATGGTCTGATGTTAGACTGGGAATGAACTCCGTATGCTTAGACTGTAAATGAACTCCGTATGCCTAAGTCAACCCACGAAACGAGCGTGCGGGCACTCAGTCGGCCAGAGAGGTAGGATGCGCAAGCCAGGGATCGACCCGATCCCCTCTGTGTGCTGTCGATCCCACTGCGGGTCCTGCTACTGAAACCCTCAGTCCGGTCCAATCTTAGACTGGGAGCATACTACGTATGCCTAAGTCAACTCACGAAACGAGAGTGCGGGCACTTAGCCGGCCGGAGAGGCGGGATGCGCAAGCCGTGGATCGATCGAGTGGTAGCTGGGTTCAGGCACATCTTCATATTTTTGTCATGCCAATGCCATTTTTATGCTTGTAAATTCATACAATGGTCCCCAAAGCCGTCATGTGAAGTTTTGTGGCAAGACGACCCATTTTTTATTTTTCACGATTTTTAAAACTTTTTGCGGTTCAGGATTTTTTAAAATTTTTTTAGAAGGAGTTTTGGCCCCAAATTTGGTAGATGTGATCCTTGTATTTTTGTTGGCAAGCATAAACAAATTCAGCTAAAAACACGAAGTGGTTGTGACCATTTAAAAAAAATGTCCCCATTTAGACACTTTAATGGCTACTGGGAGCAAACCTATAAAATCTCAAATGCTCTTTAAGGGGGTGTGAGTTCTCAGAGGTTTGATGACGGGATAGGGGGCCCAATAATAAGGGCCGAGTACCAGCAACCCATCGCACATCATGTGCGGGCACACTCCCCGGCTCCCCAATCACCCGCGAACCCCAATGCTGTCGGTTAAGTTCTCTGGACGATGCTCCGACGATGGGCCCCGGGCAAAAAAATGTGGCACCAAGCCCATGCCCTGAGCCCAAGCATGTTGCAACACGTGGCTCAAAATCAAACTTTGACCTAGGCCTCGACCATCAATGGCTCAAGATGGCGCATGGTGGTGGCACATTCATCGACCATCATCGACACAGGCTGCCTTTTGGTACGGGCACTTGCCTCGACCGCCATCGGCACAAGCTGGGCCCTGGTGCAGGCGGTTACCTCGAACACCATCGGCGCATGCTGGCCCTTGGTGTGGTTGATTGCCTCGACCACCATCGGTATGAGCATGCGGGCACTAAGCATGCCGAAGAGGCACAATGCGTAAGCCAGGGATCGGCCCGATCCCCCTCTGCGTGCTACCGGTCCTGCTACCACAACCCTCAGTCCCACTAGGGCTTACACATGGAATGAACACCGTATGTCTAAGCCAACCCATGAAATGATCGTGCGGGGGCTCAACCGGCCAGAGAGGCAGAATGTGTAAGCCGGGGATCGACTCGGTCCCCCCTGCGTGCTGTCGATCCTGCTGCTGATCTTGCTACCGCAACCCTCGGTCTGATCCGATCTTAGACTGGGAATGAACTCCATATGCTTAGATTGGGGATGAACTTCATATGCCTAAGTCAACCCATGAAACGAGTGTGCGGGCGCTCAGCTGGCCAGAGAGGCAGGATGCATAAGTCGAGGATTGACCTGGTCCCCTCTACGTGCTACCAATCCCATTACGGGTCCTGCTATTGCAACCCTCGGTTCAGTCTGATCTTAGACTGGGAGCGCACTACCTATGCCTAAGTCAACCCATGAAACGAGCGTGCGGCCACTTAGCCGACCGGATAGGCGGGATGCGCAAGCCATGGATCAATCGAGTGGTAGGTGGGTTCAGGCACATCTTCATATTTCTGCCATGCCAATGCCATTTTTATGGCTTGTAATTTCATACAATGGTCCCCTAAGCCTTCATGTGAAGTTTCGTGGCAAGACGACCTGTTTTCTATTTTTCACGATTTTTAAAACCTTTTACGGTTTGAGATTTTTTAAAATTTTTTTAGAAGGAGTTTTGGCCCCAAATTTGGTAGACGTGATCCTTGTATTTTTGTTGGCACGTACAAACAAATTTAGCTAAAAACTCGAAGGGGAGAAGATTTTGTGACCGTTTGAAAAAAATGTCCCCATTTCAGACACTTTAATGGCTACTAGGAGCAAACCTATAAAATCTCAATTGCTCTTTAAAGGGGTGTGAGTTTTCAAGGATTGATGACGGATAGGGGGCCAATATAAGGGCCAAATACCAGCACCGATTGTACATCTTGTGCGCACACCCCCCGGCCCGCCAATCGTCAGAACCTTCAATGCCGCCGATTAGGTTCTCTGGCGATGCTTCGACGATGGTGCCCTGGGTGAAAAAAATGTGGCACTAGCATATGCTCGAGCCTAGCATGTGCACCGTGGCTCAAAATCAAACTTCAGCCAAGGCCTTGACCATCAATGGCAAATGATGGCGTATAGTGATGGCACATACATCGACCATTATCGACACAGGCTGCCCTTTGGTACGGGCACTTGCCTCGACTGCCATCGACATAAGTTGGGCCCTGGTGCAGGCGGTTGCCTCAATCACCATCGGCACATGCCGGCCCTTGGTGTGGGTGATTGCCTCAACCACCATTGGCACAAGATGGCCCCTGTTGAGGCCGGTTGCATCGAACACCATCGGCACATGCTGGGCCATGTGCGGGCGGTTGCCTCGACCACCATCGGCACATGTCGAGCCCCGACCAACCCCCAAAATGAGCGTGTAGGCATCGAACAGACCACTGGGGCAAGATGCACGAGCCGACCAAGGATCCCGCTACTGGTCCCCCTCGGTTGTTGCCCTAAACGTCGTCGATAGCCTCTGGACCTTGGTTGGTTAAGACCGGGAATGCACTACGTATGCCTAAGTCAAACCATGAAATGAGCATGCGAGCTTTCAGCCAGTCGGAGAGCCAGAATACGCAAGCTGAGAATCGACTCGATCCCCCTCTGTGTACTGTCGATCTCGCTGCGGGTCCTTCGATCTGATTGTGACTTAGACCGGGAATGAACTCTATATGCCTAAGTCAACCCACGAAATGAGCATACGAGTGCTCAGCTAGTCAGAGAGGAAGGATGCGTAAGTCGAGGATTGGCTTGGGCCCCCTCTGCAAGCTGGGCTCTGGTGTGGGCGGTTACCTTGATCACCAACGGCACATGCCAGCCCTTGGTGCTGGCGATTACCTCGACCACCATCGGCACAAGATGGCCCCTGGTATGAGTGGTTACATCGAACACATCGAAACATGCTGGGCTGCGGTGCGGGCGGTTGCCTCGACAACCATCGACACATGTCAAGCCCTGGTCGGCCCCCAAAACAAGCGTGCAAGCATCGAACTGACTGCTGGGGGAGAGATGCGCAAGTCGACCAAGGATCCCATTGCTGGTCCCCCTCAGTTGTTACCCCAAACACCATTGATAGCCTCTGGCCCTTGGTTGGTCGAGATCGAGAATGCACTACATATGCCTAGGTCAACCCATGAAACGAGCGTACGGGCACTCAGTCGGTCGGAGAGCCAGAATATGCTAGCCAAGGATCGGCCTGGTCCCCCTTTACGTGCTGTCGATCCCACTGCGGGTCCCTCGATCTATTTGGGGCTTAAACCGGGAATGAACTCCGTATGCCTAAGTCAACCCACGAAATGATCGTGCGAGCGCTCAATCGGTCGGAGAGGCAGGATGCGTAAGTCGAGGATCGGCCCGATCCTCTTCTGCGTGCTACTATAGGTCCGATCTTAGACTGGAAATGAACTCCATATGCTTAGACGGGGAATGAACTCCGTATGCCTAAGTCAACCCACGAAAAAAGCATGCAGGTGCAGAGCCGGTCGGAGAGGCATAATGCACAAGTTGAGGATCGGCCTGGTCCGTCTCTGCATGCTACCGATACCGCTACTGGGGCTGGGGCTTAGACATGGAATGAACTCCGTATGCCTAAGCCAAACCACGAAATGAGTGTGCGGGGGCTCAGCCGGTCGGAGAGGCAAAATGTGCAAGTCGGGGATCGGCCCGGTCCCTCCCTGCGTGCTACCGATCCTGCTACTGGTCCTACTGTCGTAACCCTCGGTTCAGTCCGATCTTAGACTAGGGATGAACTCCGTATGCCTAGACTTGGGATGAACTCCGTATGCCTAAATCAACCCACGAAACAAGCGTGCGGGTGCTCAGCCAGCTAGAGAGGTAGGATGTATAAGTCGGGGATCGACCCGGTCCCCTTTGCGTGCTATCGATCTCGTTGTGCGTCCTGCTTTCGCAACCCTCAATCCGGTCCGATCTTAGACTAGGAGCAAACTACGTATGCCTAAGTCAACCCATGAAATGAGCGTGCGGACACTTAACCGACCGGAGAGGTGGGATGCGCAAGCCGTGGATCGATCGAGTGGTAGGTGGGTTCAGGCACATCTTCATATTTCTACCATGCCAATGCCAGTTTTATGGCTTGTAAATTGATACATTGGTCCCCTAAGCCTTCATGTGAAGTTTCATGGCAAGACGACCCATTTTCTATTTTTCATGATTTTCAAAACTTTTTGCGGTTCAGGATTTTTTAAAATTTTTTTAGATGGTGTTTTGGCCCCAAATTTGGTAGACGTGATCCTTGTATTTTTGTTGGCACGCACAAAAAAATTCAGCTAAAAACTCGAGTGGGAGAAGATTTTGTGACTGTTTGAAAAAAATGTCCCCATTTTAGACACTTTAATGGCTACTGGGAGCAAACCTATAAAATCTCAAATGCTCTTTAAGGGGGTGTGAGTTCTTAAGGTTTGATGAGGGATAGGGGGCCAATATAAGGGCCAAGTACCAGCATCCATCGCACATAATGTGCGCACACCCCCGGCCCCCCCAATTGCCGGAACCCCCAATGCCGTCGGTTAGGTTTTCCGTCGATGCTCCGACGATGGTGCCTCGAGCGAAAAAAAATGTGGCACCAGCACCTGCCCGAGCCCAGTATTTGCACTGTGGCTCAAAATTGAACTTTGACCAAGGCCTCGACCATCAATGGCACATGATGGCGCGTGGTGATGGCACATGCATCGACCATCGTCGGCACAGGCTACCCTTTGGTATGGGCAGTTGCCTCAATCGCCATCGGCACAAGCTGTGCCCTGGTGCGAGTGGTTGCCCCGATCACCATCGACACATGCCGGCCCTTGGTACGGGTGATTGCCTCGACCACCATCGGTAAAAGATGGCCTCTGGTGCAGGCGGTTGCATCGAACACCATCGACACATAATGGGCCGTGGTGCGGGCGGTTGCCTCGACCACCATCGACACATGCTGAGCCTCGGTAGGCCCTCGAAATGAGCGTGCAGGAATAGAACCGACCGCTGGGGGTGGGATGCGTGAGCTGACCAAATATCCCATTACTGGTCCCCCTCAGTTGTTACCCCAAACACCGTCGAGAGCCTCTGGCCAATGGTTGGTCGAGACCGGGAATGCAATACGTAGGCCTAAGTCAACCCATGAAACGAGCGTGCGGGCACTCAGCCAGAGAGCCATAATGCGTAAGCCGAGGATCAGCCCAGTCCCCCTCTGTATGTTATCGATCCTGTTACGGGTCCCTCAGTTCGATTGGGGCTTAGACCAGGAATGAACTCAGTATGACTAAGTCAACCCACGAAACGAGCATGCGGGTGCTCAGCAGATCGGAGAGGCAGGATACGCAAGCTGAGGATCGGCCCAGTCCCCCTCTGCATGCTGCTATCGGTCCGATCTTAGACTGGGAATGAACTCCGTATGCTTAGACTGGGACTGAACTCTGTATGCCTAAGTCCACCCACGAATCAAGCATACGGGTGCTAAGCCGGCCAGAGAGGCATAATGCACAAGCTGAGGATCAGCCCGATCCCCCTCTGAGTGCTGCCAGTCTCGTTGCCACGGAGTTCATTCCGTATGCTTAGTTCGGCTGGGGCTTAGACTTGGAATGAACTCCGTATTCCTAAGCCAACCCATGAAACGAGCGTGCGGGGTGCTAGGCCGACTGGAGATGCAGAATGGGCAATTCAGGGATCGGCATGGTCCCCCCTACGTGCTGTTGATCTTGTGACTGGTCCTGCTGTCGCAACCCTCGATTCAATTCGATCTTAGACTGAGAATGAACTCCGTATCATTAGACTGGGGATGAACTCCGTATGTCTAAGTCAACAAGTGTGCGGGCGTTTAACCGGCCAGGGAGGCAGGATGCGTAAGTCGGGGATCAACCCGGTCCCCTCTGCGTGCTGCCAATCTCGTTACGGGTCCTGCTGCCGTAACCCTTGATCCAGTCTGATCTTAGACTGAGAGCACACTACGTATGCCTAAGTCAACCCACAAAATGAGCGTGCGGGCACTTAGCCGACCGAAGAGGCAGGATGCGCAAGTCGTGGATCGATCGAGTGGTAGGTGGGTTCAGGCACATCTTCATATTTCTACCATGCCAATGCCATTTTTATGGCTTGTAAATTCATACAATGGTCCCTTAAGCCTTCATGTGAAGTTTCGTGGCAAGACGACCCGTTTTCTATTTTTCATGATTTTCAAAACTTTTTGCGGTTTGGGATTTTTTAAAATTTTTTTAGAAGGTGTTTTGGCCCCAAATTTGGTAGAAGTGATCCTTGTATTTTTGTTGGCATGCATAAAACAAATCAGCTAAAAACTTGAAATGGAGAAGATTTTGTGATCGTTTGAAAAAAATGTCCCCATTTTAGACACTTTAATGGCTATTAGGAGCAAACCTATAAAAGCTCAAATGCTCTTTAAGAGGGTGTGAGTTCTCAAGGTTTGATGAGGGATAGGGGGCCAATAAAAGGGCCAAGTACCAGCATCCATCGCACATAATGTGCGCACACCTCTGGCCCCCCTAATCGTTGGAACCCCCAGTGGTGTCGGTTAGGTTTTTCGATGATGCTCCGA
>NW_019167971.1:2284163-2366200 GCF_002303985.1 Durio zibethinus | reverse complement strand
CCCTACTACCGTAACCCTCGGTCCGGTTCGATCTTAGACTGGGAATGAACTTCATATGCTTAGATTGGGGATGAACTCCGTATGCCTAAGTCAACCCATGAAATAAGCATATGGGCACTCAGTCGGCCAGAGAGGCAGGATACGCAAGTCGGGGATCGACTTGGTCCCTTTTGCATGCTGCTGATTATACTGCAGGTCCTGTTGCCGTAACCCTCGATCTGGACCGATCTTAGACTGGGAGCGCACTACATATGCCTAAGTCAACCCACAAAACGAGCGTGCGGCCACTTAGCTGGCTGGAGAGGCGGGATGCGCAAGTCGTGGATCGATCGAGTGGTAGGTGGGTTCAGGCACATCTTCATATTTCTACCATGCCAATGCCATTTTTGTGGCTTATAAATTCATACAATGGTCCCCTAAGGCTTCATGTGAAGTTTCGTGGCAAGACGACCCGTTTTCTATTTTTCATGATTTTTGAAACTTTTTCTGTTCGGATTTTTTTTAAATTTTTTTTAGAAATGTAGTTTGGCCCCAAATTCATAGGACGTGATCGCTTTTTATTTGTTTTTGTTGGCATGCACAAACAAATTCAGCTAAACACTCGAGTGGAGAAGATTTTTTGACCGTTGAAAAAATGTCCCCATTCAAGACACTTTAATGGCTAGTTGAGCCAAACCTACTAAAATCTCAAATGCTCTTTAAGGGTGTGAGTTCTCGAGGTTTGATGAGGGATAGGGGGCCAATATAAGGGCCAAGTACCAGCACCCATCACACATCATGTGCGCACACCCCCCGGCTCCCCAATCGTCGGAACCCCTAATACCGTCAGTTAGGTTCTCCGACGATGGTGCCCCAGGCAAAAAAAATGTGGGACCAACACATGCCCGAGCCCAACATGTGCACCGCGGCTCAAAATCAAACTTCGACCAAGGCGTCAACCATCAATGGCACATGATGTGCATGGTGATGGCACATGCATCGACCATCATCGGCACGGGCTACCCTTTGGTACAGGTGTCACGGGCTCCGACCTTAGACTCAGAATCCGTGCGACCTTAGGCTTGGAATCTCCTCACTTATGCCTAAGTCAGCCTAAAACACAAGCGTACGGGCACTAGAATAATGGGAAGGGCTGCTTATGCAAGTTAAAGAGAAACAGGATAACAAGACAGAATTCTTGAAATGCTCTTGTATTCACTGAAACAGAAGTGTTTGATGGTGTACAAATGAGGATGGAGCAGCCCTCTGTTTATAGTTGAGGCTCCAGCTACACTTAATGGCAATATCCCTAGAATTAAGGCTAAAATCAAGGGATTATACAGATTACAATCAATCAGGATGCTAACTCTTGATTTTTAGGGTCAACCAAATCTGCCAGGATGCTCTTGCTGATCCTGCCTGCTTCCAGAAGCTTCCCTTGTGTGTCCAGCACCTTAGGCCTTTTTGGATGTGGTGCGGGCAGCTTGTATGCCAGGCCTTGGTCTCACGGGCTGGCCTGTAAGTTGGGCGGGCGTTCTGAACTCGTTTGCTAGGCTTTGCGCTTAGATACCAGCCAGCACGCTTGGTCTATGGGCCTCAACCTCTGGCTCACCCACTAGTGCACCTGATGTGCCTGGCGCGCCTGCCCAGGGTGTGACATTCTCCCCCACCTGATTCCGCAATGCCCTCATTGTGTCTTCTGCATGGTACTGCCTGATCTGGTCCCTAAACTGTCATAAGTCATCTACTGGTTCCCAGCTCACCTCACTGTCTGAAAGTCCCTTCCAGCGCACTAAGTACTCTTGTCTTGGCTGATAGTCTTCCGTCTCACTTTTCGATCAGCTATGATGCTGTGGACCTCCTTCTCATATGAGGCCCTTGCTCCCAATGGTGCACACTTTCACTCTGCCCATCCTGGATCTCCTTCATCCTCATGGAACAGCTTGAGCATGCTCACATGGAACACCGGGTGTACCCTCAGCTTAGGTGGCATATCCAACTTGTAGGCAACCTTGCCTACCCTCTTTACTACTCAGAAAGGTCCTCCATACCTCCAGACTAGGCCTTTTTGCAGCCCCCTGTGGTGCACAATGGGATGCAGCTTCACCAACACCAAGTCTCCAACCTGGAACTGCACGTCCTGCCTATTCTGGTCTGCCCACTTCTTCGACCTCTTGGCCCCCTTTTGTAGACAAACTCTGGGCAAGTCAGTTTGCTCCTGCCATGCCTTGGCAAACTTGTATGTTGCTGGATTCGACCCTATTTAACCTGCAGCAATCGAACTAGGTGTTAGTGGTTGTTGCCCTGTCACAACCTCAAATGGGCTCTAGTTCGTTGCCTTGCTCCTTTGCAGCTTTGGCCAGTCCCTTTGTGTGGCACTCACATAGTGCCTGAGGTAGACCTCCAATAGTCCATTCACTCGTTTGGTCTGCCCATCAGTCTGTAGATGCATGCTAGTGGAAAGGTTCAAGTTTGACCCCAACAGCTTGAACAACTTAGTCCAGAACCTGCCCGTGAAACACCCATACCGATCACTAACAATGGTCCTCGACACTCCCCAGTACTTAACCATGTTCTTCAGGAACAATCGAGCTACCTCCTCGGCTGGGCACTCCTTGGTTGCTGGAATGAAGATTCCATATTTGAAAAACCTGTCCACCACTACCATGATGCTTCCAAACCCTTCTATTTTGGGTAGACCAACTATAAAGTCTAGAGAAACACTCTTCCATGGTCGCTCTGGCACTGGCAATGGCTCCAAGAGACCACCTGGTTTCTTGAGCTCCATCTTGTCCTATTGGTACACAAGACAAGTCTTCACATAAGCCTCCACATCATCCCTCATGTGCGGCCATTAGTATCGATCCTCAATCAGCGCCAAGGTGCGGCTCACTTCGGGGTGTCCAGCCCACCTTGAATCATGACATTCTTGCAAAACTTCCTTGTGGAGCTTCCTATGCTGCGGCATAAATAGTCTACTACCCCTGGTGTATAGCAAGCCATCTTGCAACCAAAACTGCCTAGTCTTACCTTGCTGGGTGTATTCCATCAAAGCCTTGGCTGTAGGATCATGCACAAATCCCTCTTTGATGCGCGGCACCAGTGACCCCTCTGGTTGGCTAATGGCAGCAAGGTTAGCCTTCCTGCTCAGGCCGTCTGCCTCTAGGTTCGCCCGCCCTGGCTTGTACTCCATCTGGAAATCAAATTTCGTAAGAAAATCTTGCCATCTCACCTGCTTGAGGGATAGCTTCTTTTACGTCTGGAAGTAGTTGGTCGCCACATTGTCCATCCTCACCATGAACCTCGACCCCAACAGGTAATGGCGCCAAGTGCGCAAGCAGTGCACCACTACAGTCATCTCCTTCTCTTGGACCGTGTATCTACGTTCAGTCTCATTCAGCTTTCTACTCTCGAATGCGACTGGACATCCCTCCTGCATCAACACGTCCCCTATGGCAAAGTCTGATGCATCCGTATGCACCTCATACAACTTGGCATGGTCTGGCAAGGCCAAGACTGGCTCCTCGATCACAGTTTGCTTCAACCTGTCAAAGGCTTCCTGGCACCCTGCGCTCCACTCTCATGCTCTCCCTTTCTTGAGCAAGTCAGTCAATGGTGTGGCTATTGCTGAGTGACCTTTGATAAAGTGCCTGTAGTAGTTAACCAGCCCAAGGAACGATCTCAACTTAGTGACCTTGGCTGGCGGTTGCCACTCCAGGATGGCATGTATCTTGCCTTCATCCATGCATATCCTCCACCTCCCACTATGTGGCCAAGGATCGGGATCTCCTGTTAGGCGAATCAGCACCTCTCCCTCTTGACAAACAGCTTGTGCACCCGTAACACCTCGAACACCTATCTCAAGTGGTCTACATGCTCTCCTAAAGTCTAGTTGTAGATCACAATGTCATCCAAATAAACCACAACAAATCGGTCAAGGAATGACTAAAATACCTTGTTCATAAGGGTGCAGAATGTTGCTGGGGCGTTCGTGAGTCTGAAAGGCATCACCAAGAACTCATACGAACCATACCTAGTGACACATGCTGTTTTTGGCTCATCTCCCTCCGTGATCCTAACTTGATAATAGCCTGACCTCAAATCCAGCTTGGTGAACCACCTTGCGCTCCCAAGTTAATCAAACAAGTCTGCAATGAGTGGGATGGGGTACTTGTTCTTGATGGTCAGATTGTTCAAAGCCCGGTAGCCTATGCACAGCCACAACAACCCATCATGCTTGCGCTGGAATAGAATCGGTGCACCATAGGGTACTTTCAATGGCCTGATGAAGTCAGCATCAACTAACTATTTAAGCTGCTTCCTCAACTCTTCTAACTCTGGTGGAGACATTCGGTAAGGGGCTCTAGTTGGAGGCTTGGCCTCAGATACCAGCTTAATCTTGTGGTCCACCTCTTTTTTAGGTGGTAGCTTGCTAGGCAGTTTTGTGGGCATCACATCACTAAAGGTCTTCAGTACCTTTAGCACCTCCAAGGGTGACTCAGTCTCCTTCTCTCTTGGCTCATCATATTTCAGGGCTGCCAAGAACGTGTCTTTTTTTCTGCTTACCACCTTAGCAAATTGGATGGCTGACACCACGTGACCTAACTCCAGACCCTCTCTTCAATGGCACTAGGCATTGGCACCGTGCATCCAAGATGCAAACACAATCGACAAAAGGCACAAAGAGGGCGTTAATCCGAACAAGGAAATCTAACCCAATCATAAACTCATAGTCGTCAAGGGGTATTACCTCTATGGTCTCCTTGCCTTTCAAGTCTCCAAGCTGTAACTCCACTCCCCGTGCTACTCTAATGGCTGGAACCTCCTTGAAGTTCACCGTTTTAATGGTACCAATCCCTTTTTGCACCTTTAGTTCGAGCTTCTGGGCTTCATCACCTGAAATAAAAAGATGTGAGGCACCTGTGTCCACCAGTGCGCTCACCTTCTGACCCGTAACCATCAGATCTATAAATATCAAGCCCTTTGGCTTACGACTCCCCTTACTCTGGACAACATTGAGCACCAACGACCCAAGCTTTGTTGCCCCTGACTCTGGCTCCTCATCAGACTCCTTGTCTACAGCAACCAACTTGCCCTTCTGTGGGTAATTGCATGCTATATGGCTCCCTCCACATAGGTAGCATGCTAGTGGCTCTCGGTCCCCCTTTGCTTTCCACTTACCTGCTGGTGGCTCTCTCTCGCCATCCTTGGTTGAACGGTCTCGGTCTCCATCCTTGGACTCCCGATCACGGTCTTTCCCATTGGACTGCTTTTTTTTATCCCTATCATCTCTGCCCTTACCCTTGGGCTTGGTAGACTCGAACTTGTTCAGAGGCTTGAACTCTATCAAGGCCTCGGCAGTAGTCATGGCTTTAGCCAAGTCATGAACTCCCCTCCTTTGTAGCTCATGCTTCACCCATGACTTCAGCCCATCCATGAAAGCAAATAAGGCATCCCTTTCACCTAGATCTGAGATCTGTTGCATCAGTTCAAAGAATTTCTGGACATACTCCCTTATGTCCCCTTGCTGGCTCAGCCTGCGCAACTTTACTCGTGCCTCATCATCGGCATACTCCGGGTAAAATTGTTCTCTGAACTCCTTTTGGAACTTTGCCCAAGTTCCAATCTTGGCACTCCCACGCTTGACATCATCTCACCTACGCCTCCACCACAATAAGGCTACATCAGTGAGATACATAGCAGCGGTGCTTACCTTTATTGCCTCATCTTGCATGCCCATGGCCCAGAAGTACTGCTCCATACCTCAAAGGTAGTTGTCTACTTCCTTGGCCGCCTTAGTCCCCTTGAACTCCTTAGGCTTGGGGACCTCCAATCTGGATTTGGACACTCCGACAAACATGCCATTTCCAATGGCAGTCTTGCAAGCAACGAACTCACTGGTAAGCTCTTCCATCCGCTGGCGCATGGCCTCCATGCCATCACGCAAGGTCAGCACTTTAGCCTCTAAGGCCTTATTCTTCTGGGCGATCACGTCCATGCTTTTGTTGAGAGCATCTTCCAGCTCACTTTGGATCTCCTCCCCCATGGAGTCTAGCGATGTAATGTGAGTCTCTACTTCCTTAAGCTTCTCCCCCATGTCACTCATGGTCACCTCCACCTTGGCCAGCCTATCGTCCATGGTAGACCAGCTATCTCTAGAACTGGCTTTGTTGCCTCTTCCACACCCATGTTCTTGGGGCTCTGGTTGTTGGCTAGCAACGTCGCTTTGGGATGCCATCTCCTCAATCACGATCTCACCTACACACCATAAACACATAGAATCAAACTTGCTCCGATACCAACTGTCACGGGCTCTGACCTTAGAATCAGAATCCATGTGGCCTTAGGCTTGGAATCTTCTCCTTTATGCCTAAGTCAGCCTAAAACACAAGCGTACGGGCATTAGAACAATGGGAAGGGCTGATTATGCAAGTTAAAGAGAAACAAGATAACAAGACAGAATTCTAGAAATGCTCTTATATTCACTGAAACAGAAGTGTTTGATGGTGTACAAATGAGGGTGGAGCAGCCCTCTATTTATAGTTGAGGCTTCAGCTACACTTAATGGCAATATCCCTAGAATAAAGGCTAAAATCAAGGGATTATACAGATTACAATCAATCAGGATGCTAACTCCTGATTTTCAGGGTCAACTAAATCTGCCAGGATGCTCATACTAATCCTGCCTGCTTCCAGAAGCTTCCCTTGCGTGTCCAGCACCTTGGGCCCTTCTAGATGTGGTACGAGTAGCTTGTATGCCAGGCCCTAGTCTCACGAGCTGGCCTACAAGTTGACCGGGCGTTTTGAACTGGTTTACCAGGCTTTGCGCGTAAATACCCACCAGCACGCCTGGCCTACGGGCCTCAACCTCTGGTTCGCCTGCTGGTATGCCTGATGTGCCTGGTGCACCTGGCCAGGGCGTGACACAGGCACTTGCCTCGACCGCCATCAGCACAAACTGGGCCCTAGTGTGAGCGGTTGCCTCAACCACCATCGGCACAAGATGGCCCCTGGCGCAGGCGGTTGTATCGAACACCATCGGTATATGCTGGGCCGTGGTGCGGACGGTTGCCTTGACCACCATCGGCACATGCCAAGCCCCAGTCGACCCCTGAAATGAGCGTGCGAACATCAAACCGACCACTGGGGGTGGGATGCACGAGCCGACCAAAGATCCCGCTACTGGTCCCCCTCGGTTGTTGCCCCAAACGCCATCGATAACCTCTCACCCTTGGTTGGTCGAGACCGAGAATGCACTGCATATGCCTAAGTCAACCCATGAAACGAGCGTACGGGTGCTCAATCTACCGGAGAGCCAGAATACGCAAGCCAAGGATCGACCTGGTCCCCCTATGCATGCTGCCGATCTTGCTACGGGTCTCTCGGTCCGATTGGGGCTTAGACAGGGAATGAACTTCGTATGCCTAAGTCAACCCATGAAACGAGCGTGCGGGCGTTCAGCCGACTGGAGAGCTAGGATGCGTAAGCCAAGGATTGGTCCGATCCCCCTCTACGAGCTGTTACCGATCCCGCTACCTGTCCAATCTTAGATTGGGAATGAACTCTGTATGCCTAAGTCAACCCATGAAATGAGCGTGCGGGTGCTCAACCGGTCGGAGAGGCAGAATGCGCAAGTTGAGAATCGGCCTGGTCCCCCTCTGCGTACTCCTGCCTGTCCGATCTTAGATTGGGAATGAACTTTGTATGCCTAAGTTAACCCACGAAATGAGCGTGCGGGCACTGAGCAAGCCAGAGAGGCATAATGCGCAAGCCGGGGATCGGCCCGGTCCCCCCTTATGTGCTACCGATCCTACTGCTGGTCCTGCTGCCGTAACCTTCGATCCAGTCCAATCTTAGACTGGGAATGAACTCCATATGCTTAGACTAGGAATGAACTCCATATGCTTAGACTGGGGATGAACTTCGTACGCCTAAGTCATCCCATGAAACTACCGTGCGGGTGCTCAGCCGTCCAGAGAGGTAGGATGCGCAAGCCGGAGATCGACCTGGTCCCCTCTGTGTGCTGTCGATCCCGCTGCAGGTCTTGCTACCGTAACCCTCGGTCTGGCTCAATCTTAGACTGGGAGCACACTAGGTATGCCTAAGTCAACCCAACGAAACGAGCGTGCGGGCACTTAGCCGACCGAAGAGGCAGGATGCGCAAGCCGTGGATCGATCGAGTAGTAGGTGGGTTCAGGCACATCTTCATATTTCTACCATGCCAATGCCATTTTTATGGCATGTAAATTAATACAATGGTCCCCTAAGCCTTCATGTGAAGTTTCGTGGCAAGATGACCCGTTTTCTATTTTTCATGACTTTTGAAACTTTTTGCTGTTCGAGATTTTTTTAAATTTTTTTAGAAGGAGTTTTGGCCCCAAATTTGGTAGACGTGATCCTTGTATTTTTTTTGGCACGCACAAACAAATTCAGCTAAAAACTCGAAGTGGAGAAGATTTTGTGACCGTTTGAAAAAAATGTCCCCATTTTAGACACTTTAATGGCTACTGGGAGCAAACCTATAAAATCTCAAATGCTCTTTAAGGGGGTGTGAGTTCTCGAGGTTTGATGAGCGATAGGGGGCCAATATAAGGGCCAAGTACCAGCACCCATCGCATATCATGTGCACACACCCCCCGGCCCCCCCAATTGTCGAAACCTGTAATGCTGTTGGTTAGGTTCTCCGATGATGGTGCCCCGGGCGAAAAAAATGTGGCACCAGCACATGCCCGAGCCCATCATGTGCACCGTGGCTCAAAATTGAACTTCAGCCAAGGCCTCAACCATCAATGGCACATGATGGCGCATGGTGATGGCACATGCATCGATCATCATCGGCACAGGCTGCCCTTTGGCACGGCCACTTGCCTCGACCGCCATCAGCACAAGCTGGGCCCTAGTGCGGGTGGTTGCCCTGACCACCACTGGCACAAGATGGCCCTTGGTATAGGCGGTTGCATCAAACACCATCGGCACATGCTGGGCCATGGTGCGAGCGGTTGCCTCGAGCACCATCGGCACATACCGAGCCTCGGTTCGGGCCCTGAAATGAGCGTGTGAGCACTGAACCGATGGCTGAAGGCGGGATGCATGAACCGACCAAGGATCCCGCTACTGGTCCCCCTCGGTTGTTGCCCCAAATGTTGTCGATAGCCTCTTGCCTTTGGTTGGTCGAGACCGGGAATGCACTACGTATGCCTAAGTCAACCCATGAAACGAGCGTGCGGTCACTCAACCGGTCAGAGAGCCAGAATGAGCAAGCCAAGGATCAGCCCGGTCCCTCTCTACGTGCTACTGATCTCGCTGTGGGTCCCTCGATCCGGTTGGGGCTTAGACTAGGAATGAAGTCCGTATGCCTAAGTCAACCCATGAAACGAGCGCGCGAGCGCTGAGCCGGCTGGAGAGGCATAATGCATAAGTCGGGGATCGGCTCGATCCCTCCTGCATGCTATCGATTGGCTTGGTCCCCCTTTGCGTGCTGTCGGTCCCACTGTCCCAACCCTTGATCCGGTTGGGGCTTAGACATGGAATGAACTCCATATGCCTAAGCCAACCCATGAAACGAGTGTACGGGCACTCAGCCAGTCGGAGAGGTAGAATGCGCAAGCCGGGGATCGACCTGATCCCCCCTGCATGCTACCAATCCTGCTGCTGGACCTGCTATCATAACCCTCAGTCTGGTCTGATCTTAGACTGCGAATGAACTCCATATGCTTATACTGGGGATGAACTCGGTATGCCTAAGTCAACCCACTAAACGAGCGTGCGGGCGCTCAACTGGCCAGAGAGACAGGACACACAAGCCGGGGATCGACTCGATCCCCTCTATGTGCTGTCGATCCCATTGCAGGTCTGACTACCATAGCCCTCGATCTGGTCTGATCTTAGACTGGGAGCGCACTACGTATGCCTAAGTCAACCCACGAAACGAGCGTGCAGGCACTTAGCCGACCGAAGAGGCGGGATGCGCAAGCCGTGTATCGATCGAGTGGTAGGTGGGTTCAGGCAAATCTTCATATTTCTACCATGCCAATGCCATTTTTCTGGCTTGTAAATTCATACAATGGTCCCCTAAGCCTTCATGTGAAGTTTCGTGGCAAGACGACCCGTTTTCTATTTTTCATGATTTTTGAAATGTTTTGCAGTTCAAAATTTTTTTTAATTTTTTTAGAAGGAGTTTTGGCCCCAAATTTGGTAGACATGATCCTTGTTTTTTGTTGGCATGCATAAATAAATTCAGCTAAAAACTCGAAGTGGAGAAGAGTTTGTGACCGTTTGAAAAAAAATGCTCTCATTTCAGACACTTTAATGGTTACTAGGAGCAAACCTATAAAATCTCAAATGCTCTTTAAGGGGGTGTGAGTTCTCGAGGTTTGATGAGGGATAGGGGCCAATATAAGGGCCAAGTACCAGCACCCATTGCACAACATGTGCGCACACCCCCCGGCCCCCCAATTGTCGAAACCTCTAATGTCGTCGGTTAGATTCCCTGACGATGATGCCTCGGGTGAAAAAAATGTGGCACCAGCAAATGCCCGAGCTCATCATGTGCACCGTGGCTCAAAATCGAACTTCGGCCAAGGCCTCGACCATCAATGGCACATGATGGCGCATGGTGATGGTGTCACATGCTCCGACCTTCGACTCAGAAACCATGTGGCCTTAGGCTTGGAATCTCCTCCTCTATGCCTAAGTCAGCCTAAAACACAAGCGTGCGGGCACTAGAACAATAGGAAGGGCTGATTACGCATGTTAAAGAGAAATAGGATAAGAAGGCAGAATTCTGGAAATGCTTTTGTATTCACTGAAACAAAAGTGTTTGATGGTGTACAAATGAGGGTGGAGCAGCCCTCTATTTATAGTTGAGGCTCCAGCTACACTTAATGGCAATATCCCTAGAATAAAGGCTAAAATTAAGGGATTATACAGATTACAATCAATCAGGATGCTAACTCCTAATTTTCAGGGTCAACCAAATCTGCTAGGATGCTCCTACTGATCCTGCCTACTTCTAAAAGCTTCCCTTACGTGTCCAGCACCTTGGGCCCTTTTGGATGTGGTGCGGGTAGCATGTATGCCAGGCCTTGGTCTCACGGGCTGGCCAGCAAGTTAGGCGGGCATTCTGATCTTGATTGCTAGGCTTTGCGCATAGATACCCGCCAGCACGCTTGGTCTGCGGGCCTCAACCTTTGGCTCGCCTACTGATGCGGTTGATGTGCCTGGCACGCCTGCCCAGGGTCTGACATTCTCCCCCACTTGATTACGCAATGCCCTCATTGTGTCTTCTGCATGGTACTACCTGATCTGGTCCCCAAACTACCATAAATCATCTGTTGGTTCCCAGCTCACCTTACTATCTGGAAGTCCCTTCCAGCGCACCAAGTACTCTTGTCTTGGCTGATAGTTCTTTCGTCTCACCTCCTGATCAGCTATGATGCTGTGGACCTCTTTCTCATATGAGGTCTTTGCTCCCAATGGCGCACACTTTGACTCTGCCCGTCCTGGATCTCCCTCATCCTTATGGAATGGCTTGAGCATGCTCACATGGAACATCGGGTGTACCCTCAGCTTGGGTGGCATATCCAGCTTGTAGGCAACCTTGTCTACCCTCTTGACTACTCGAAAAGGTCCCTCATACCTCTGGACCAGGCCTTTGTGCAGCCTCTTATGGCACATAATGGGATGAAGCTTCACCAACACCAAGTCTCCAACCTGGAACTGCACGTCCCGCCTATTCTGGTCTGCCCACTTCTTTGACCTCTTGGCCGCCTTGTGTAGACAAACTCTGGCCAAGTCAGTTTGTTCCTGCCATGCCTTGGCAAACTTATATGCTGCTGGATTCGGCCCTGTATAACCTACAACAATCAAACTGGGTGTTAGTGGTTGTTGCCCATCACAACCTGAAATGGGCTCTAGTTCGTTGCCTCGCTTCTTTGCAAGTTGTAGGAAAACTACGCAATATCTAGCAGCTTTGGCCAATCCCTTTGTGTGGCACTCACATAGTGCCTGAGGTAGACCTCCAATAGTCCATTCACTCATTTTGTCTACCCATCGGTCTGCGGATGCATGCTAGTGGAAAAGTTCAAGTCTGACCCCAACAACTTAAACAACTCAGTCTAGAACCTGCCTATGAAATGCTCATCCCGATCACTAACAATGGTCCTCGGCACTCCCCAGTACTTAACCATGTTCTTCAGAAACAATCGAGCTGCCTCCTCGACTGGGCACTCCTTGGTTGCTGGAATGAAGATTCCATACTTGGAAAACCTGTCCACCACTACCATGATGCTTCCAAACCCTTCTACTTTGGGTAGACCGACTATAAAGTCCAGAGAAACACTCTTTCATGGTCGCTCTGGCACTGGCAATGGCTCTAAGAGACCGCCTAGTTTCTTGAGCTCCACTTTGTCCTGTTGGCACACCAGATAAGTCTTCACATAGGCCTCCACATCGTCTCTCATGTGCGACTAGTAGTATCGGTCCTCAATTAGCACCAAGGTACGGCTCACTCAAGGGTGTCCAGCCCACCTTGAATCATGGCATTCTTGCAAAACTTCCTTGTGGAGCTTTCTGTGCTGCAGCATAAATAGTCTACTACCCCTGGTGTACATCAACCCATCCTGTAACCAAAACCACCTAGTCTTACCTTACTGGGCGTACTCCATCAAAGCCCTGACTGTAGGATCATGCGCAAGTCCCTTCTTGATGCACGGCACCAGTGACCCCTCTGGTTGGCTAATGGTAGCAAGGTTAGCCTTTCTATTCAGGGTGTCTGCCACTAGGTTCACCCGTCCTGGCTTGTACTCCATCTGGAAATCAAATTCTGTAAGAAAATCTTGCCATCTCACCTGCTTAAGGGATAGCTTCTTTTACATTTGGAAGTAGCTGGTCGCCACATTGTCTGTCCTCACCACGAAACTCGACCCCAACAGGTAATGGCACCAAGTGCGCAAGCAATGCACCACTGCAGTCATCTTCCTCTCTTAGACCGTGTACTTACGCTCAGTCTTGTTCAGCTTTCTGCTCTTGAATGCGACTGGACATCCCTCCTGCATCAACATGCCCCCTATGGCAAAGTCTGATGCATCTGTATGCACTTCATACGGCTTGGCATGGTCTGGTAAGGCCAAGACTGGCTCCTCCGTCACAGCCCGTTTCAACCTATCAAAGGCTTCCTGGCACCCTGCGCTCCACTCCCATGCTCTCCCTTTCTTGAGCAAGTCAATTAATGGCGTGGCTATTGCTGAGTGACCTTTGATGAAGTGCCATAGTAGTTAACCAGCCCAAGGAATGATCTCAACTCAGTGACCTTGGCTGGCAGTTGCCACTCCAGGATGGCATGTATCTTGCCTTCATCCATGCGTATCCTGCCACCTCCCACTATGTGGCCAAGGAAGGGGATCTCTTGTTGGGCGAATGAGCACTTCTCCCTCTTGACAAACAGCTTGTGCACCCACAACACCTCGAACACCTGTCTCAAGTGGACTACATGCTCTCCCAAAGTCTGGCTATAGATCACAATGTCATCCAAATAAACCACAACAAACCGATCAAGGAATGACTGAAGTATCTTGTTCATAAGGGTGCAGAATATTGTGGGGCATTCGTGAGTCTGAAAGGGATCACCAAGAACTCATACTAACCATACCGAGTGACACATGTTATCTTTGGCTCATCTCCCTCTGCGATCCTGACTTGGTAGTAGCCCGACCTCAAATCCAGCTCGATAAACCACCTTGCGCTCCCAAGTTGATCGAACCAGTCCGCAATGAGTGGGATGGGGTACCTTTTCTTGATGGTCAGCTTGTTCAAAGCCTAATAGTCTATGCACAGCCATAATGACCCATCATGCTTGCGTTGCAATAGAACCGGTGCACCATAGGGTGCTTTCGATGGCCTGATGAAGCCAGCATCAACTAACTCTTTGAGCTGCTTCCTCAACTCCTCCAACTCTGGTGGAGACATTTGGTAAGGGGCTCTGGCTGGTGGCTTGGCCCTGGACACCAGCTCGATCTTGTGGTCCACCTCCCTCTTAGGTGGTAGCTTGCTAGGTAGCTTTGTGGGCATCACATCACTAAAGGTCTTTAGCACCTTTAGCATCTCCAAGGGTGACTCGATCTCCTTCTCCCTTGGCTCATCATATTTTAGGGCTGCCAAGAAGGTGTCTTCTTGTTTGCTTACCAGCTTGGTAAATTGGATGGCTGACACTACCCGCGACCCAACTCCAAACCCTCTTCTCAATGCCACTAGGCATTGGTACCGTGCATCCAAGATGCAAACAAAATCAACAAAAAGCACAAGGAAGGTGTTAATCTGAACAAGGAAATCTAACCCAATCATAAATTCATAGTCGTCAAGGGGTATTACCTCAATGGTCTCCTTGCCTTTCCAGTCTCCAAGCTGTAACTCCACTCCCCGTGCTACTCCATTGGCTGGAATTTCCTTGGAGCTCACTATTTTAATGGTACCAGTCCCTTCTGCACCTTTAGTTTGAGCTTTTAGGCTCCATCACCTGAAATAAAAAGATGTGAGGCATCTGTGTCCACCAGTGCGCTCACTTTCTAACCCACAATCATCAGATCCGTAAACATCAAGCCCTTTAGCTTATGACTCCCCTTACTCTGGATAGCATTGAGCTCTAATAACCCAAGCTTTACTGCCCCTGACTCTGGCTCCTCGTCAGACTCCTAGTTTACAGCAGTCAGCTTGCCCTTCTGTGGGCAATTGCATACTATGTGGCTCCCTCCACATAGGTAGCATGCTAGTGGCTCTCGGTCCCCCTTTGCTTTCCACTTACCTGCTAGTGGCTTCTTCTCGCCATCTTTAGTTGAACAGTCTCGGTCTCTATCCTTGGACTCTCGATCATGATCCTTCCCTTTGGACTACTTCTTCCAGTCCCTATCGTCCCTGCCCTTACCCTTGGGCTTGGAAAACTCAAACTTGTTCAGAGGCTTGAACACTATCAAGGCCTCAACAGTACTCATGGCTTTAGCCAAGTCATGAACTCCCCTCATTTGTAGCTCATGCATCACCCACGGCTTCAGCCCATCAGTGAAAGCAAAAAAGGCATCCTTGTCACCTAGATCTGAGATCTGTAGCATCAGTTCAGAGAATTTTTGGACATATTCCCTTATGTCTCTTTACTGGCTAAGCCGACGTAACTTTGCCTATGCCTCATCATCGGCATACTTCGGGTAAAATTGTTCTCTGAACTCCTTTTGGAACTCTGCCCAGGTTCCAATCTTAGCGCTCTCATGCCTGACATCATCACACCTATGCCTCTACCATAATAAGGCTACATTAGTGAGATACATAGCAGTGGTGCTTACCTTTATCGCCTCGTCTTACATGCCCATGGCCTGGAAGTACTGCTTCATACCCTAAAGGTATTTGTCTACTTCCTTGGCCGCCCTAGTCCCCTTGAACTCCTTAGGCTTGGGGACCTCCAATCTGGATTTGGACACTCCGACAAACATGCCATTCCCAATGGCAGTCTTGCAAGCAACGAACTCACTGGTAAGCTCTTCCATCCGCTAGCGCATGGCCTCTATGCCATCGCGTAAGGTTAGCACTTCAGCCTCCAAGGCCTTATTCTTCTGGGTGATCATGTCCATGCCTTTGTTGAGAGTAGCTTCCAGCTCACTTTGGATCTCCTTCCCCATAGAGTTTAGCGATGCAATGTGAGTCACTACTTCCTCAAGCTTCTCTCCCATGTCGCCCATGGTCACCACCACCTTAGCCAGCCTACCATCCATGGTAGACCGGATAGCTCTAGAACTGGCTTTCTTGCCTCTTCCATGCCCATGTTCCTGGGCCTCTTGTTGTTAGCTAGCGACGTTGCTTTGGGATGCCATCTCTTTAATCACGATCTAACCTGCACAACACAAACATGCAGAATTGAACTTGCTCTAATACCAACTGTCACGAGCTCTGACCTTAGACTCAGAAATCATGCGGCCTTAGGCTTGGAATCTCCTCCTTTATGCCTAAGTCAGCCTAAAACACAAGCGTACAGGCACTAGAACAATAGGATAAGAGGGTAGAATTCTGGAAATGCTCCTGTATTCACTGAAACAGAAGTGTTTGATGGTGTACAAATGAGGGTGGATCAGCCCTTTATTTATAGTTGAGGCTCCAGCTACACTTAATGGCAATATCCCTAGAATAAAGGCTAAAATCAAGGGATTATTTAGATTACAATCAATCAGGATGCTAACTCCTAATTTTCAGGGTCAACCAAATCTACTAGGATACTCCTACTGATTCTGCCTGCTTCCAGAAGCTTTCCTTTCGTGTCCAGCACCTTGGGCCCTTTTGGATGTCGTGTGGGTAGCTTGTATGCCAGGCCTTGGTCTCACGGGCTGGCCTGCAAGTTGGGTGGGCATTCTAAACTGATTTGCTAGGCTTTGCGCATAGATACCTGCCAGCATGCCTGGTCTACGGGCCTCAACCTCTGGCTCACCTGCTGGTGAGCCTGATGTGCCTAGTGCACCTGCCCAGGGCGTGACAATAGCACATGCATCAACCATCATCGACATAGGTTGCCCTTTGGTACGGGCACTTACCTCGACCGCCATCGGCACAAACTAGGCCCTGGTATGGGCAGTTGCCTCAACCACCATCGGCACAAGATGGCCCCTGGTGCGGGCTGTTGCATCGAACACCATCGGCACATGCTGGGCCATAGTGAGGGCGGTTGCCTCGACCATCATCGGCACATACCGAGCCCTGGTCAACCCCCGAAACGAGTGTCTGAGCACTAAACGTGGTGGGATGCGTGAGCCAACCAAGGATCCTGCTACTGGTCCCACTCGGTTGTTACCCCAAACGCCATCAATAGCCTCTTGCCCTTGGTTGGTCGAGACCGAGAATGCACTAAGTATGCCTAAGTCAACCCATCAAACGAGCGTGCGAATGCTCAACCGATCGGAGAACTAGAATGGGTAAGTCGGGGATCAGCCTGGTCCCTCTTTACGTGCTGTCGATCCGCTGCTGGTCTTTCGGTCTGATTGGGGCTTAGACTGGGAATGAACTCCGTCTGCCTAAGTCAACCCACGGAATGAGCATGCGGGCGCTCAGCCGGCCAGAGAGGTAGGATGTGTAAACCGAAGATCGGCTCGGTCCCCCTTTGCGTGCTGCTGTCAGTCCGATCTTAGACTGGGAATGAACTCCGTATGCTTAGACACGGAATTAACTCTGTACGCCTAAGCCAACCCATGAAACGAGCGTACGGGCACTCAGTCGGCAAGAGGGGCAGAATGCACAAGCCGAGAATCGACTCGGTCCCCCCTGCGTGCTACCGATCCTGTTGCTGATCCTACTGTCGCAACCTTCGATCTAGTCTGATCTTAGACTGGGAATGAACTCTGTATGCTTCACTGGGGATGAACTCCGTATGCCTAAGTTAACCCATGAAACGAGCATGCGGGCACTCAACCGACCAGAGACACAGGATACACAAGCCGAGGATCGACCCGGTCCCCTCTACGTGCTGCCGATCCCGCTACGAGTCCTACACCAGAACCCTCAATCCGATCCAATCTTAGACTGGGAGCGAACTACGTATGCCTAAGTCAAACCATGAAACGAGCGTGCGGGCACTTAACCAGTCGGAGAGGCGGGATGCGCAAGCTGCGGATTGATCGAGTGGTAAGTGGGTTCAGGCACATCTTCATATTTCTACCATGCCAATGCCATTTTTATGGCTTGTAAATTCATACAATGGTCCCCTACGCCTTCATGTGAAGTTTCGTGGCAAGACGACCCGTTTTCTATTTTTCACAATTTTTGAAACTTTTTGTGGTTCGAGATTTTTTAAAATTTTTTTAGAAGGAGTTTTGGCCCCAAATTTGGTAGACGTGATCCTTGTATTTTTGTTGGAACGTACAAACAAATTCAACTAAAAACTCAAAGTGGAGAAGATTTTGTGACCATTTGAAAAAAATGTCCCCATTTCAGACACTTTAATGGCTACTGGGAGCAAACCTATAAAATCTCAAATGCTCTTCAAGGGGGTGTGAGTTCTCGAGGTTTGATGAGGGATAGGGGGTAATATAATGGCCAAGTACCATCACCTATTACAAATCAAGAGCGCACACCCCCCGGCCACCCCAATCGTCGGAACCCCCGATGCCATCGGTTAGGTTCTCTGATGGTGCCCCGGGCAAAAGCAATATGACACCAGCACATGCCCGAGCTCAACATGTGCACCGTGGCTCAAAATCAAACTTCAGCCAAGGCCTCGACCATCAATGGCACATGATGGCGCATGGTGATGGCACACGCATCGACCATCGTCGGCACAGGCTGCCCTTTGGTATGGGCACTTGCTTCGATCACCATCAGCACAATCTGGGCCCTTGTGCTGGTGGTTGCCTCGACCACCATAGGCATATGATGGCCCCTGGTGTGGGTGGTTGCATCGAACACCATCGGCACATGCTGGGCCGTAGGGCGGACGGTTGCCTCGACCACTATCGGTACATGCCAAGCCCCGATCGGCCCCCGAAATGAGCGTGCGAGCATCGAACTGACCGCTGGGGGTAGGATGCATGAGCTGACAAAGGATCCCACTGCTGGTCCCCCTCGGTTGTTGCCCCAAATGCTGTCGATAGGCTTTGGCCCTTGGTTGGTCGAGACCGGGAATGCACTAGTATGCCTAAGTCAACCCATGAAACAAGCGTATGGGCGCTCAATCGGCTAGTGAGCCAGAATACATAAGCCGAGGATCGGCTCGATCCCCCTCTGCGTGCTGTCGATACCGTTGCAGGTCCCTCAGTCCAATTGGGGCTTAGATCGAGAATGAATTCCATATGCCTAAGTCAACCCACGAAACGAGCATGTGGGTGCTCAGCTAGTCGAAGAGGTAGGATGCACAAGTCAAGGTTCGACCTGGTCCCACTCTGTGTGCTACTACCGATCCCACTGTCGGTCTGATCTTGGACTAGGAATGAACTCCGTATGCCTAAGCCAACCCACAAAACGAGCGTGCGGGTGCTAAGCCGATCAGAGAGGCATAATGCGCAAGCCGAGGGATCTGCCCGATCCCCCTTTGCATGCTGTCGGTCCCGCTGCCACAACCCTCGATCCTGCTGGGGCTTAGACATGGAATGAACTCTGTATGCCTAATCCAACCCACTAAATGAGTGTGCGGGTGCTCAACCAGTCGGAGAGGTAGATGCGTAAGCCAGGGATCGGCCCGGTTCCTCTTGCGTGCTACCGATCCTGCTGCTGGTCATGCTATCGCAACCTTCGGTTCGGTCCGATCTTAGACTGGGAATGAACTCCATTTGATTAGACTGGGGATGAACTCCGTATGCCTAAGTCAGCCCATGAAAGGAGCGTGCGAGTGCTCAGCCAACCAAAGAGGCAGGATGCGCAAGCCGGTGATAGACCCGATCCTTTCTATGTGATGTTGATCCCGTTGCGGGTCCTTCTATCGCAACCCTCAATCTAGTCCGATCTTAGACTGGGAGCGCACTACGTATGCCTAAGTCAACGCATAAAACGAGCGTGCAGGCACTTAGCTGGCCAAAGAGGCGGGATGCGCAAGCCATGGATCGATCGAGTGGTAGGTGGGTTCAGGCACATCTTCATATTTCTGCCATGCCAATGCCATTTTTATGGCTTGTAAATTCATACAATGGTCCCCTAAGCCTTCATGTGAAGTTTTGTGGCAAGACGGCCCGTTTTCTGTTTTTCATGATTTTTGAAACTTTTTACCGTTCAAGATTTTTTAAAATTTTTTTAGAAGGAGTTTTGCCCCAAATTTGGCACATGATGGTGCATGGTGGTGGCACATGCATCGACCATCATCAACACAGGCTACCCTTTGGTACGGGCACTTGCCTCGGCCGCCATCGGCACAAGCTAGGCCTTGGTGTGGGCGGTTGCCTTGATCACCATCGGCACATGCCGGCCCTTGGTGCAGGCAATTGCCTCGACCACCATCAGCATAAGATGGCCCCTAGTGCGGGAGGTTGCATCGAACACCATCAGCACAGGCTGGGCCGTGGTGCGGGTGGTTGCCTCGACTGCCATCGCCACATGCCGAGCCCTGATCGACCCTCGAAACGAGTGTTCGGGCACCAAACCAACTATTGGGGGTGGGATGCGTGAGCCGACCAAGGATCCCGCAGCTGGTCCCCCTCGGTTGTTGCCCCAAACACCATCGATAGCCTCTGGCCCTTGGTTGGTTGAGACCAGGAATGCACTACATATGCCTAAGTCAACCCATGAAATGAGCGTACGGGCGTTCAGCCGATCAGAGAGCCAGAATACGCAAGCTGAGGATCAGCCCGGTCCCCATCTGTGTGCTATCGATCTCGCTACGAGTCCCTTGGTTCAGTTGGGGCTTAGACTGGGAATGAACTACGTATGCCTAAGTCAACCCACAAAACGAGCATGCGGGCGTTCAGCGGGTTGGAGAGGTAGGATGCGCAAGCCAAGGATCAACCCGATCCCCCTCTGCGTGCTGCCGGTCCTGCTGCCACAACCCTTGGTTTGGTCGGGGCTTAGACATGGAATGAACTCCGTATGCCTAAGCCAACCCATGAAACGAGCGTGCGGGTGCTCAGTCAACCAGAGAGGCAAAATGCACGAGCCAGGGATCACCCCGATCCCCCCTACGTGTTGCCGATCCTGTTGCTGGTCCTACTGTCAGTCCTACTACCGTAACCCTCGGTCCGATCCGATCATAGACTAGGAATGAACTCCGCATGCTTAGACTGGGGACAAACTCGGTATGCCTAAGTCAACCCACGAAATGAGTGTGCGGGCGCTCAGCCAGCCAAAGAGGTAGGATGCGCAAGTCGGGGATTGACCCAATCCCCTCTGCGTGCTGCAGATCCTGCTGCGGGTCCTGCTAAACTCTCAGTTCGGTCCGATCTTAGATTGGAAGCGCGCTAGGTATGCCTAAGTCAACCCATAAAACGAACGTGCGGATACTTAGCCGGCCAGAGAGGTGGGATGCGTAAGCCATGGATCAATCGAGTGGTAGGTGGGTTCAGGCACATCTTCATATTTTTGTCATGCCAATGCCATTTTTATGGCTTGTAAATTCATACAATGGTCCCCTAAGCCTTCATGTGAAGTTGCATAGCAAGACGACCCGTTTTCTATTTTTCACGATTTTTGAAACTTTTTACGGTTCGAGATTTTTTAAAATCTTTTTAAAAAGAGTTTTGGCCCCAAATTTGGTAGACGTGATATTTTTATTTTTTTTGGCACGCACAAACAAATTCAGCTAAAAACTCAAAGTGGAGAAGATTTTGTGACCGTTTGAAAAAAATATCCCCATTTCAGACACTTTAATGGCTACTGGGAGCAAACCTGTAAAATCTCAAATGCTCTTTAAGGGGGTGTGAGTTCTCGAGGTTTGATGAGGGATAGGGGGCCAATATAAGGGCCAAGTACCATCACCCATTGCACATCATGTGTGCATACCCCCCGGCCCCCCCAATCGTCGGAACCCCTAATGCTGCCGGTTAGGTTCTACGACGATGCTCCGATGATGGTGCCCGGGCGAAAATAATGTGGTACCTACACAAGCCCGAGCCCAGCATGTGCACCATGGCTCGAAATCGAACTTCGACCAAGGCCTCAATCATCAATGGCACATGATGGCGCATGGTGATGGCAGATGCATCGACCATCATCGGCACAGGCTACACTTTGGTACGGGCACTTACCTCGACCACCATCGGCACAAGCTGGGCCCTGGTGCAGGCGGTTGCATCAAACACCATCGGCACATGCTGGGTCGTGGTGTGGACGGTTGCCTCGACCACCATCAGCACATGCTGAGCCTCGGTCGCCCCCGAAATGAGCGTGCGAGCCCCGAACCGATCATTGAGGGCAGGATGCATGAGCCGACCAAGGATCCCGCTGCTGGTCCCCCTTGGTTGTTGCCCAAACATCGTCGATAGCCTCTGGCCCTTGGTTGGTTGAGACAGAGAATGCACTAGTATGCCTAAGTCAACCCATGAAATGAGCGTGCGAGCGCTCAGCCAATCGGAGAGCCTGAATGTGCAAGTCGAGGATTGGCTCGATCCCCCTCTGCGTACTGTCGATCCCACTGCGGGTCCCTCGGTCTGATTAGGGCTTAGACCGGGAATGAACTCTGTATGCCTAAGTCAACCCACGAAATGAGCGTACGGGCGCTTAATCGGTTGAAGAGGCAGGATGCACAAGCCGAGGATCGACCCAATCCCCCTCTGCGTGCTACAACCGATCCCGTTGTCGGTTCAATCTTAGATTGGGAATGAACTCCATATGCTTAGACTGGGAATGAACTCCGTATGCCTAAGTCAACCCACGAAATGAGCGTGCGGGCGCTAAGCCGACCGGAGAGGCATAATGCGCAAGCTAGGCATCGGCCCGATCCCTCTCTGTGCTGTCGATCCCGCTACCACAACCCTCGGTCCGATTGGGGCTTAGACATGGAATGAACTCTGTATGCCTAAGCCAACCCACGAAATGAGTGTGCGGGTGCTCAACCGACCGGAGAGGCAGAATGCGCAAGTCGAGGATCAGCCCGATCCCCCCTACGTGCTGTCGATCCTGCTACTAGTCCTACTGTTGTAACCCTCGATTCGGCCTGATCTTAGACTGGGAATGAACTCCGTATGCTTAGACGAGGGATGAACTCCGTATGCCTAAGTCAACCCACAAAATGATTGTGCGGGCACCCAACCAACCAGAGAGGCGGGATGCGCAAGCCGTGAATCGATCAAGTGGTAGGTGGGTTCTGGCACATCTTCATATTTCTACCATGCCAATGCCATTTTTATGGCTTGTAAATTCATACAATGGTCCCTTAAGCCTTAATGTGAAGTTTCGTGGCAAGACGACCCTTTATCTATTTTTCATGATTTTTGAAACTTTTTACGATTCGAGATTTTTTAAAATTTTTTTAAGAGTTTTGGCCCCAAATTTGGTAAACGTGATCCTTGTATTTTTGTTGGTATGCACAAAGAATTTCAGCTAAAAACTCGAAGTGGAGAAGATTTTGTGACCGTTTGAAAAAAATGTCTCCATTCCAGACACTTTAATGGCTACTGGGAGCAAACCTATAAAATCTCAAATGCTCTTTAAGGGGGTGTGAGTTCTCCAGGTTTGATGAGGGATAGGGGGCCAATATACGGGCCAAGTACCAGCACCCATCGCACATCATGTACGCACACCCCCAGGCCCCCCAATCGTCAGAACCCTTAATGCCGTCGATTAGGATCTCCGATGATGCTCCGACGATGGTGCCCTGGGCAAAAAAAATTGGCACCAGCACATGCCCGAGCCTAGCATGTGCACTGTGGCTCAAAATTAAACTTCGACCAAGGCCTCAACCATCAATGACACAAGATGGCACATGGTGATGGCACATGCATTGACCATCATCAGCACAGGTTGCCCTTTGGTACGGGCACTTGCTTCGACCGCCATCGGCATAAGCTGGGCCCCGGTGCGGGCGATTGCTTCGATCACCATCGACACATGCTAGCCCTTGGTGCAGGCGATTGCCTCGACCACCATCGGCACAAGATGGCCCCTAGTGTGGGCGGTTGCATCGAACACCATCAGCACATGCTGGACCTTGGTGCGGGTGGTTGCCTCAACCATCATCGGCACATGCCAAGCCCCCGTCGGCCCTCAAAACTAGCATACGGGCATCGAATCGATCGATGGGGGTGGGATGCGCCAGCCGACCAAGGATCCCGCTGCTGGTCCCCCTCGATTGTTGCCCCAAACGCCGTCGATAGCTTTTGGCCCTTGGTTGGTTGAGATCGGGAATGCACTACGTATGCCTAAGTCAACCCATGAAATGAGCGTACGGGCGCTCAGCCGATCGGAGAGCCAGAATGCGCAAGTTGAGGATCAGCTTGGTCTCTCTCTGCATGCTGTCGATCCCACTGCGAGTCCCTCGATCCGATTACGGCTTAGACCGGGAATGAACTCTATATGCCTAAGTTAACCCCTGAAACAAGCGTGCGGGCGCAAGTCGAGGATCGACCCAGTCCCTCTCTGCACGCTGCTGTCGGTCCGATCTTAGACTAAGAATGAACTCCGTATGCTTAGACTCGAAATGAACTCAGTATGCCTAAGTCAACCCACGAAACAAGTGTGTGGGTGCTGAGCCAGTCGGAGAGGCATGATGCCCAATCCAGGGATCAGCCCAGTCCCCCTCTTCATGTTGTCGATCTGGCTGCCACAACCGTCGGTCCGGCTGGGGCTTAAACATGGAATGAACTCCGTATGCCTGAGCCAACCCACAAAACAAGTGTACGGGCGCTCAGTCGATCGGAGAGGCAGAATGCGCAAGTCAGGGATCAGCCTGGTCGATCCTGCTGCCATAACCCTCGGTCTGGTCTAATCTTAGACTGGGAATGAACTTCGTATGCTTAGACTGGGAATGAACTCTGTATGCTTAGACTGGGGACGAACTCCGTATGCCTAAGTCAACCCACGAAGCAAGCATGCAGGCGCTCAACCGGCTAGAGAGGCAAGATGTGTAAGTCGAGGATCAACCCGATCCCCTCTATCTGCTATCGATCCCACTGCGGGTCCTGCTACTGCAACCCTCAGTCCGGTCTGATCTTAGATTGGGAACGCACTACGTATGCCTAATTCAACCCACGAAACGAGCATGCGGGCACTTAGTCAACCAGAGAGGCGGGATGCGCAAGCCGTGGATCGATCGAGTGGTAGGTGGGTTCAGGCACATCTTCATATTTCTGCCATGCCAATGCCATTTTTATGGCTTGTAAATTCATACAATGGTCCCCTAAGCCTTCATGTGAAGTTTCGTGGCAAGACGACCCATTTTTTATTTTTCATGATTTTTGAAACTTTTTACGGATCGGGAATTTTTAAAATTTTTTTAGAAGGATTTTTGGCCCCAAATTTGGTAGACATGATCCTTGTATTTTTGTTGGCATGCACAAAAAAATTCAGCTAAAAACTCGAAGTGGAGAAGATTTTGTGATCGTTTGAAAAAAATGTCCCTATTTCAGACACTTTAACTGCTACTGGGAGCAAACCTATAAAATCTCAAATACTCTTTAAGGGGGGGTGAGTTCTTGAGGTTTGATGAGGGATAGAGGGCCAATATAAGGCCAAGTATAGCACCCACCGAACATCATGTGTACACACCCCCCGACCCCCTCAATCGCCAGAACCTCAAATGCCGTCGGTTAGGTTCTCTGGTGATGGCACCTCGGGCGAGAAAAATGGGGCACCAACACATGCCCGAGCCCAGCATGTGCACCATGGCTCAAAATTGAACTTTGGCCAAGGCCTCGACCATCAATGGCACATGCATCAACCATCATCGGCACAGGCTGCCCTTTGGTACGGGCACTTACCTTGACCACCATTGGCACAAGATGGCCCCTGGTGCGGGTGGCTGCATCGAACACCATCGGCACAAGCTGGGCCCTGGTGTAGCCGGTTGCCTCGATCACCATCGGCATATGTCGACCCTTGGTGCGGGCGATTGCCTAGACCACTATCGGCATAAGATGGCCCCTGGTGCGGGCGATTGCATCGAACACCATCGGCACATGTCGAGCCCCGGTCAGCCCTCAAAATAAGCATTCGGGCATCGAATCGACTGCTGGGGGTGGAATGCGTGAGCCGACCAAGGATCCCGCTGCTGGTCCCCCTCGGTTGTTGCCTCAAACACCGACGATAGCCTCTGGCCCTTGGTTGGTCGAGATCGAGAACGCACTACGTATGCCTAAGTCAACTCATGAAACGAGCGTGCAGGTGCTCAGCCGGTCGGAGACCCAGAATACGTAAGTCAAGGATCGACCCAGTCCCCCTCTGCATGATGTCGATCCCACTGCGGGTCTATCGGTCCGATTAGGGCTTAGTCCTAGAATGAACTCCGTATGCCTAAGTCAACCCATGAAATGAACGTGTGGGTGCTCAGCCGATCGGAGAGGCAAGATGCGTAAGCCAAGGATCGACCCGATCCCCCTCTACGTGCTGCTGTCGGTCCGATCTTAGACTGCGAATGAACTCTGTATGCTTAGAATGGGAATGAACTCTGTATGCCTAAGTCAACCCACGAAACAAGCGTATGGGCGCTGAGCCGATCGGAGAGGCATAATGCGTAACCCGGGGATCGGCCTGATCCCCCTCTGCGTGCTGTCGGTCCCGCTGCCGGTCCCGCTACCACAACCCTCGATCCGGCTGGGCCTTAGACATGGAATGAGCTCCGTATGGCTAAGCCAACCCACAAAAAGAGCGTGCGGGTGCTCAGTCGACCGTAGAGGCAAAATTCGCAAGCCGGGGATCGACCCGATCCCCCCTGCATGCTATCGATCCTGCTGCTGGTCCTGCTACCGTAACCCTCGGTCTGATCCGATCTTAGACTGGGAATGAACTCCGTAAGCTTAGACTGCGGATGAACTCTGTATGCCTAAGTCAACCCACGAAATGATTATGCAGGGGCTTAGCCAGCCAGAGAGGTAGGATACGTATGTTGGGGACTGACCCGATCCCCTCAGCGTGCTGTTGATCCCGCTACAGGTCCTATTGCCACAACGCTCGGTCTGGTCTGATCTTAGACTGGGAGCACACTACGTATGCCTAAGTCAACCCACAGAAGGAGCGTGCGGGCACTTAGCGGGCCGAAGATGGCCCCTGGTGCACGCAGTTGAATTGAACACCATTGGCACATGCTGGGCCGTGGTGCGGGCGGTTGCCTCGACCACCATCAACACATGTCGAGCCTTGATTGACCCTTGAAATGAGCGTGCAAGCACCGAACCCCCTCTGCGTGCTGTCGATCCCTCGGTCCGGTTGGGGCTTAGATCGGGAATGAACTCCGTTTGCCTAAGTCAACCCATAAAACGAGCGTACGGGCGCTCAGTCGATCGAAGTGGTAGGATGCATAAGCCGAGGATCGGCCCGACCCCCCTCTGCTTGCTGCTGTCGATTCTGTTGCCAGTCCGATCTTAGATTAGGAATGAACTCCGTATGCTTAGACTGGGAATGAACTCCGTATGCCTAAGTCAACCCATGAAACAAGCGTACGGGCGTTGAGCCAGCTAGAGAGGCATAATGCGCAAGTCGGGGATCGAGCTTGTCCCCCTCTACGTGCTATCAGTCCCGCTGCCATAACCCTCGGTCTGGCTGGGGCTTAGACATGGAATGAACTCTGTATGCCTAAACCAACTGACAAAACAAGCATGCGATCGCTCAGCCAGTTGGAGAGGTAGAATACGCAAGCCGGGGATTGGCTCGATCCCCTCTATGTGCTACCGATCCTACTGCTGGTCCTGCTGCCGCAACCCTTGGTTTGGTCCGATCATAGATTGGGAATGAACTCTGTATGCTTAGACTATGGATGAACTCCGTATGCCTAAGTCAACCCATGAAATAAGCGTGCGGGCGCTCAGCCGGCCAGAGAGGCAGATGCACAAGTCGAGGATCGATTTAGTCCCTTCTGCGTGCTATCGATCTCGCTGTGGATCCTACTACCGCCACCCTCGGTCCGGTCCGATCTTAGACTGGGAGTGCACTTCGTATGCCTAAGTCAACCCACGAAACAAGCGTGAGGGCACTTAGCCGATCGGAGAGGTGGGATGCACAAGCTACGGATCGATCGAGTGGTAGGTGGGTTCAGGCACATCTTCATATTTTTTCCATGCCAATGCCATTTTTATGGCTTGTAAATTCGTACAATGGTCCCCTAAGCCTTCATGTGAAGTTTCGTGGCAAGACGACCCGTTTTCTATTTTTCATGATTTTTGAAACTTTTTGCGGTTCAGGATTTTTTAAAATTTTTTTAGAAGGAGTTCTGGCCCCAAATTTGGTAGACGTGATCCTTGTATTTTGGTTGGCATGCACAAAAAAATTCAACTAAAAACTCGAAATGGAGAAGATTTTGTGACTGTTTGAAAAAAATGTCTCCATTTTAGACACTTTAATGGCTATTGGGAGCAAACCTATAAAATCTCAAATGCTCTTTAAGGGGGTGTGAGTTCTTGAGGTTTGATGAAGGATAGGGGGCCAATATAAGGGCCAAGTACCAGCACCCATCACACATCATGTGCGAACAACCCCCGACCCCCCAATCGTCGGAACCCCCAATGCCGTCGGTTAGGTTCTTTAGCGATGCTTCGGTGATGGTGCCCCCGGCAAAAAAAATGTGGCACCAACACATGCCCTAGCCCAGCATGTGCACCGTGGTTCAAAATCAAACTTCGGCCAAGGCTTCGACCATCAATGGCACATGATGGCGCATGGTGATGGCACATACATCGACCATCATCGGCACAAGCTGCCCTTTGGTACGGACACTTGCCTCGATCGCCATCGGCACAAGCTGGGCCCTAGTGCGGGCGGTTGCCTCAATGAGCATCGACACATGTCGGCCCTTGGTGCGGGAAATTGCCTCGGCCACCATTGGCACAAGATGGCTCTTCGTACGGGCGGTTGCATCGAACACCATCGGCACATGCTAGGCCGTGGTGCAAGCGGTTGCCTCGACCACCATCGGCACATGCCGAGCCCCGGTCGACCCCCGAAATGAGCTTGCGAGCATCAAACTGACTGTTAGGGGTAGGATGTGTGAGTCTACCAAGGATCCCGCTGCTGGTCCCCCTCACTTGTTGCCCCAAACACCGTCGATAGCCTCTGGCCTTTGGTTGGTCGAGATCGGGAATGCACTACGTATGCCTAAGTCAACCCATGAAATGGGCGTGAGGTCGTTCAACTGACCGGGGAGCCAGAATGTGCAAGCTAAGGATCGGTTTAGTCCCCCTTTGTGTGCTGTCGGTCCCACTACGGGTCTCTCGGTCCAGTTGGGGCTTAGACCAGGAATGAACTCCGTATGCCTTAGTCAACCCATGAAACGAGCGTGTAGGCACTCAGTCGGTCGGAGAGGCAAGATTTGTAAGTCGAGGATCGACCCGATCCCCCTCTGTGTGCTGCTACTGATCCCACTATCGATTCGATCTTAGACTAGGAATGAGCTCCGTATGCCTAAGTCAACCCACGAAACGAGCGTGCGGGCACTGAGCTAACCAGAGAGGCATAATGCGTAAGCCAGGGATCAGCCTGGTCCCCCTCTACGTGCTGTCGGTCCCCCTGCCACAACCCTCAGTCTGGCTGGGGCTTAGACATGGAATGAACTTCGTATGCCTAAGCCAACCCACGAAATGAGCGTGTGGGTGCTCAACCAGCTAGAGAGGTAGAATGTGCAAGCCAGGGATCGACCCAACTTCGCTTGTGTGCTGTCGATCCTGCGGCTGGTCCTACTGCCGCAACCCTCGGTCTGATCTGATCTTAGACTATGATTGAACTCCATATGCTTAGATTGGGGATGAACTCTGTGCGGGCGATTACCTCGACCACCGTTGGCACCTAATGGCCCCTGGTGCGGGCGGTAGCATCGAACACCATCGACACATGTCGGGCCGTGGTGCCAAAGGTTGCCTCGACCACCAACGGAACATACTGAGGCCCGATCGAAACTCGAAACGAGTGTGTGGGCACCAAAACGATCGCTGGGGGCGGGATGCGCGAGCCAAACAAGGATCCCACTGCTGGTCCCCCTCAATTGTCGCCCCCAACGTCGTCGATAGCATCTGGCCCTTGGTTAGTCGAGACCGTGAATGCACTATGTATGCGTAAGTCAACCCATGAAACGAGCGTGAGGGTGCTCAGTCGGTTAAAGAGCCAGAATGCGTAAACCAAGGATCAGTCCGGTCCCCATCTACGTGCTATCAATCCCGTTGTGGGTCCCTCGGTTTGGTTGGGGCTTATACCGAGAATGAACTCCGTATGCCTAAGTCAACCCATGAAACGAGCGTGCGGGAGCTCAACCGACTTGAAAGGCAGGATGCACAAGCCGAGGATCGGCCCGATCCCCCTCTGTGTGCTCCTGTCGGTCTGATTTTAGACTGAGAATGAACTCCGTATGCTTAGACTGAGAATGAACTCCGTATGCCTAAGTCAACCCATGAAATGAGCGTGCGATCGCTGAGCCGACCGAACAGGCATAATGCGCAAGTCGGGGATCGACCTGATCCCCTCTACGTGCTGTCGATCCCGCTACCACAACCCTCAGTTCGACTGGGGCTTAGACATGGAATGAGCTCTGTATGCCTAAGCCAACCCATGAAACGAGCGTGCGGGCACTCAGGCAACCAGAGAGGCAGAATGCGCAAGCCAGGGATTAGCTCGGTCCCCCCTGCATGCTGTTGATCCTGCTGCAGGTCCTACTACCGCAACCCTCAGTTCGGTCTGACCTTAGACTAGGAATGAACTCCGTATGCTTAGACTGGGGATGAACTTTGTATGCCTAAGTCTACCCACGAAACAAGCGTGCGGGCGCTTAGCCAGCCAAAGAGTGTAGGATGCGCAAGTCAGGGATCAACTCAATCCCTTTTGCATGCTGCCGATCCCGCTGTGAGTCCTACTATCGCAACCCTTGGTTTGGTCTAATCTTAGACTGGAAGCGCACTACGTGTGCCTAAGTCAACCCACGAAATGAGCGTGCAGGCACTTAGCCGACCGAAGAGGCGAGATGCGCAAGCCATGGATCGATCGAATGGTAAGTGGGTTCAGGCACATCTTCATATTTCTACCATGCCAATGCCATTTTTATGGCTTGTAAATTCATACAATGGTCCCGTAAGCCTTCATGTGAAGTTTCGTGGCAAGACGACCCGTTTTCTATTTTTCACGATTTTCAAAACTTTTTATGGCTCGGGATTTTTTAAAATTTTTTTAGAAGGAGTCTTGGCCCCAAATTTGGTAGACGTGATCCTTGTATTTTGGTTGGCATGCACAAAAAAATTCATCTAAAAACTCGAAGTGGAGGAGATTTTGTGATTGTTTGAAAAAAATGTCCCCATTTCAGACACTTTAATGGCTACTGGGAGCAAACCTATAAAAGCTCAAATGCTCTTTAAGGGGTGTGAGTTCTCGAGGTTTGATGAGGGATAGGGGGCCAATATAAGGGCCAAGTACCAGCACCCATCACACATCATGTGCATACACCCCGACCCCCCCAATCATCGGAACCCATAATGCCGTCGGTTAGGTTCTCTGACGATGCTCCGGCGATGGGGCCCCGGGCAAAAAAAATGTGCCGCCAGCACATGCCCTCAGTCCGGCTGGGGCTTAGACATGGAATAAACTCCATATGCCTAAGCCAACCCACGAAACGAGCGTGTAAGCGCTCAGTCGACCGAAGAGGCAGAATGCGCAAGCCGGGGATCGACCCGATCCCCCCCTACGTGCTACCGATCCTACTGCTGGTCCTGTTGCCACAACCCTCGGTCCAGTCTAATCTTAGACTAGGAATGAACTCTGTATGCTTAGACTAGGGATGAACTCAGTATGCCTAAGTCAACCCACAAAACGAGTGCGCGGGCGCTCAGCCGGCCAAAGAGGCAGGATGCACAAGTCGAGGATCGACCCGATCCCCTCTGCGTGCTATCGATCCCGCTGTGGGTCATGCTATCGCAACCCTTGATCCAGTCTAATCTTAGATTGGGATCGCACTACATATGCCTAAGTCAACCCATGAAATGAGGGTGCGGGGCTCAGCCGGCCAGAGAGCCAAAATGCACACAAGCTGCCCTTTGGTATGGGCACTTGCCTCGACCGCCATCGGCACAAGCTGGGCCTTGGTGCGGGCGGTTGCTTCGATCACCATCGGCACATGCCGGCCCTTGGTGCGGGCGTTTTCCTTGACCACCATCGGCACAAGATGGCCCCTGGTACGGGCGCTTGCATCGAACACCATTAGCACATGCTGAGTCGTGGTGCGGACGATTGCCTTGACCACCATCGACATATTCTGAGCCCCGATCGACCCTCGAAATGATTGTGTGGGCACTGAACTGACCGTTGGGGGTGGGATACGTGAGTCGACCAAGGGATCCCGCCTGTTGGTCTCCTCGGTGTTTGATGCCCCAAAGATGGCCATCGCATAGCCCTCCTGGCCTTGGTTGGTCGAGACCGAGAATGCACTACGTATGCCTAAGTTAACCCATGAAACAAGGGTGCGGGCGCTCAGCCGACCGGAGAGCTAGAATGCGCAAGCTGAGGATTGACCCGATCCCTCTCTGCATGCTGCCGATCCCACTGCGCACTATGTATGCCTAAGTCAATCCACGAAATGAGTGTGTGGGCACTCATTCGACCAGAGAGGCAGGATGCGTAAGTCGAGGATCTACCCTTTCCCCTTCTACATGCTGCTGTCAGTCCGATCTTAGACTGAGAATGAACTCTGTATGCTTAGAGTGGGAATGAACTCGGTACGCCTAAGTCAACCCATGAAACGAGAGTGCGGGCGCTGAGCCAGCCAAAAAAGCACAATGCACAAGTCAGGGATCGGCCCGGTCCTCTTCTGCGTGCTACTGGTCCCGCTGCCACAACCCTCGGTCCGATTGGGGCTTAGACATGGAATAAACTCCGTATGCCTAAGCCAACCCATGAAACGAGCGTGCGGGTGCTCAGTCGGCCTGAAACGTAAAATGCGCAAGCCAGGGATCGGCCCGATCCCCCCTTGCGTGCTGTCGATCCTGCTGTCACAACCCTCGATCCGATCCTATCTTAGACTGGGAATAAACTCCGTATGCTTAGACTGGGGATGAACTCCGTATGCCAAAGTCAACCCATTAAACGAGCGTGCGAGTGCTCAACCAGCCTGAGAGGCAGGATGTGCAAGCTGGGGATTGACCCAATCCCCTCTGTGTGCTATCGATCCCATTACGGGTCCTACTGTGGCAACCCTCGGTCTGGTCCAATCTTAGACTAGGAGCGCACTACGTATGCCTAAGTCAACCCACGAAATGAGCGTGCGGGCATTTAGCCGGCCGGAGAGGCGAGATGCGCAAGCCGTGGATCGATCGAGTGGTAGGTGGGTTCAAGCACATCTTCATATTTTTGCCGTGCCAATGCCATTTTTATGGCTTGTAAATTCATACAATGGCCCCCTAAGCCTTCATGTGAAGTTTCGTGGCAAGATGACTCATTTTCTATTTTTCATGATTTTCAAAACTTTTTACGGCTCAGGATTTTTTAAATTTTTTTTAGAAGGAGTTTTGGCCCCAAATTTCGTAGATCCTTGTATTTTTGTTGGCACACATAAAAAAATTCAGCTAAAAACTCGAAGTGGAGAAGATTTTGTGATCGTTTGAAAAAAATGTCCCCATTTCAGACACTTTAATTGCTACTGGGAGCAAACCTATAAAATCTCAAATGCTCTTTAAAGGGGTCTGAGTTCTTGAGGTTTGATGAGAGATAGGGGGCCAATACAAGGGCCAAGTACCAGCACCCATCGCACATCATGTGCGCACACCCCCCGGCCCCCCTAATCGTCAGAACCCCCAATGCCGCCGATTAGGTTCTCCGGTGATGCTCCGACGATGGTGCCTCGAGCAAAAAAAATATGGCACCAGCACATGCCCGAGCCCAGCATGTGCACCATGGCTCAAAATCAAACTTCGGCCAAGGCCTCGACCATCAATGGCACGTGATGGCGCATGGTGATGGCACATGCATCGACCATCATCGGCATAGGTTGCCTTTTGGTACGGGCACTTGCCTCGACCGCCATCGGCAAAAGCTGGGCCCTGGTACGGGTGGTTGCCTCGACCACCATTGGCACAAGATGGCCCCTGGTGTGGGTGGTTGCATTGAACACCATCGAGACATGCTGGGCCGCAGTGCGGGCAGTTGCCTCGACCACCGTCGGCACATGCCGAGCCCCGATCGACCCTCGAAATGAGTAGGCAAACACCAAATCGACTGCTGGGGGTGGGATGCGAGAGCCGACCAAGGATCCCACTGCTGGTCCCCCTCGATTGTTGCCCCAAACGCCACCGATAGCTTTTGGCCCTTGGTTGGTCGAGACCGGGAATGCACTACGTATGCCTAAGTCAACCCATGAAATGAGCGTACAGGTGTTCAATCGATCGAAGAGGTAGAATGCGCAAGTCGAGGATCAGCTCGATCCCCCTCTGCGTGCTATCGATGCTGCTATAGGTCCTTCTGTTCGGTTAGGGCTTAGACCGGGAATGAACTTCGTATGCCTAAGTCAACCCATGAAACAAGCGTACGGGCGCTCAGCCGGCCAGAAATGTAGGATGCGCAAGTCGACGATTGGCTCGATCCCCCTCTGCGTGCTGTTGTCGGTCCAATCTTAGACTGGGAATGAACTTCGTATGCTTAGATTGGGAATGAACTCCGTATGCCTAAGTCAACCCACGAAATGAGCGTGCGGGCATTGAGCTGGTCGGAGAGGCATAATGCGCAAGCCGGGGATCGGCCCGGTCCCCTTCTGCGTGCTACCGATCTCGCTGGCACAACCCTCGGTCCGGCTGGGGCTTAGATAGGGAATGAACTCCCTATGCCTAAGCCAACCCACGAAATGAGCGTGCGGGCACTCTATCGGTCAGAGAGGCAAAATGTGCAAGCCGAGGATCGGCTCGATCCCCCCTGCATGCTGCCAATCCTGCTACTGCAACCCTCGATCCAATCTGATCTTAGACTAGGAATGAACTCCATATGCTTAGACTAGGGATGAACTCCGCATGCCTAAGTCAACCCACGAAACGAGCGTACGGGCACTCAACCGGCCAGAGAGGCAGGATGTGCAAGCCGAGGATCGACTCGGTCCCCTTTGCATACTGTCGATCCCGCTGTGGGACCTGCTAGGGCAACCCTTGATCCGGTCTGATCTTAGACTAGGAGTGCACTACGTATGCCTAAGTCAACATGAGAAATGAGCGTGCGGGCACTTAGCCGACCAGAGGGGTGGGATGCGTAAGCCGTGGATCGATCGAGTGGTAGCTGGGTTTAGGTACATCTTCACATTTCTACCATGCCAATGCCATTTTTATGGCTTGTAAATTCATACAATGGTCCCCTACGTCTTCATGTGAAGTTTCGTGGCAAGACGACCCGTTTTTTATTTTTTCATGATTTTTGAAACTTTTTACGGTTCGAGATTTTTTAAAATTTTTTTAGAAGGAGTTTTGGCCCCAAATTTGGTAAACGTGATCCTTGTATTTTTTTTGGCACGCACAAAAAAATTTAGCTAAAAACTTGAAGTGGAGAAGATTTTGTGACCGTTTGAAAAAAATGTCCCAATTTCAGACACTTTAATGGCTACTGGGAGCAAACCTATAAAATCTCAAGTGCTCTTTAAGGGGGTGTGAGTTCTCGAGGTTTGATGAGGGATAGGGGGCCAATATAAGGGCCAAGTACCAGCACCCATCGCACATCATGTGCGCACACCCCCTGGCCTCCCCAATCGTCGGAACCCCCAATGCCGTCGGTTAGGTTCTTCGGCGATGCTCCAACGATGGTGCCCCGGGCAAAAAAAATGTGGCACTAACACATGCCTGAGCCCAGCATGTGCACCATGGCTCAAAATCAAACTTCGGCAAAGGCCTCGACTATCAACGGCACATGATGGCGCATGGTGATGGTACATGCATCGACCATCATCGAAATAGGCTACCCTTCGGTACAAGCACTAGCCTCGACTGCCATCGGCACAAGCTGGGCCTTGGTACCGGTGGTTGCCTTGACCTCCATTGGCACAAGATGGCCACTGGTGCAGGCGATTGCATAGAACACCATCGGCATATGCTGGGCCATGGTGCGGACAATTGTCTCGACCACCATCGGCACATGCTGGGCCCGGTCCCCCTCTGCATGCTACCGGTCCTGCTGCCACAACCCTCGATCTGACTGGGGGTTAGACATGGAATGAACTCTGTATGCCTAAGCCAACCCACGAAACGAGCATACGGGCACTCTGTCAGTCAAAGAGGCAAAATGCGTAAGTCGAGGATCGGCCCGATCCCCCTTGCGTGCTGCCATAACCCTCGGTCTTGTCCGATCTTAGACTGGGAATGAACTACATATGCTTAGACTAGGATGAACTCCGTATGCCTAAGTCAACCCACGAAACGAGCGTGTGGGTGCCTAGCCGGCCAGAGAGGCAGGATGTGCAAGTCGGGGATCGACCCGATCCCCTCTGCGTGCTGTCGATCCTACTGCGGGTCCTGCTACCGTAACCCTTGATCCGGTCCAATCTTAGCCTGGGAGCGCACTACGTATGCCTAAGTCAACCCACAAAATGAGCGTGCGGGCACTTAACCGATCGGAGAGGCGGGATGCGCAAGCCATGGATCGATCGAGTGGTAAGTGGGTTCAGGCACATCTTCATATTTCTACCATGCCAATGCCATTTTTATGGCTTGTAAATTCATACAATGGTCCCCTAAGCCTTCATGTGAAGTTTCGTGGCAAGACGACCCGTTTTCTATTTTTCATGATTTTTGAAACTTTTTACGATTCGAGATTTTTTAAAATTTTTTTAGAAGTAATTTTGGCCCCAAATTTGATAGATGTGATCCTTGTATTTTTGTTGGCACGAACAAACAAATTCAGCTAAAAACTCAAAGTGTAGAAGATTTTGTGACCATTTGAAAAAAATATCCCCATTTCAGACACTTTAATGGCTACTGGGAGCAAACCTATAAAATCTCAAATGCTATTTAAGGGGGTGTGAGTTCTTGAGGTTTGATGAGGGATAGGGGGCCAATATAAGGGCCAAGTACCAGCACCCATCGCACATCATGTGCGCACACCCCCCGGCCCCCCAATCGTCGGAACTCCTAATGCTGTCGGTTAGGTTCTCCGGTAATGCTCTGGCGATGCTCCAACGATGGTGCCCCGGGTGAAAAAAATGTGGCACCAGCACATGCCCGAGCCCAGCATGTGCACCGTGGCTCAAAATCAAACTTCGGCCAAGGCCATGACCACCAATGGCACATGATGGCGCATGGTGATGGCATATGCATCGACCATGATCGGCATAGGCTACCCTTTGGTACGGGCACTTGCCTCGATCGCCATCGGCACAAGCTGGGCCCTGGTGTGGACGGTTGCCTCGATCACCATCGACACATGCCGGCCCTTGGTGCGGGCGATTGCCTCGACCACCATCGGCACAAGATGGCCCCTGGTACGGGCAGTTGCATCGAGCACCATCGGCACATGCTGGGTTGTGGTGCGGGCGGTTGCCTCGACCACCATCGGCATATGCCGAGCCTCGATCGACCCTCGAAACAACAGTGCAGTCACTGAACCGACCGTTGGGGGAGGGATACATGAGCCGACCAAGGATCCTGCTGCTGCTCCCCCTCAGTTGTTGCCCAAAATGCCGTCGATAGCCTCTGGCCCTTAGTTGGTTGAGACCGGTAATGCACTACGTATGCCTAAGTCAACCCATGAAATGAAAGTGCCGACACTTAGCCGGTCAGAGAGGTATAATGCGTAAGCCGAGGATCGGCCCGATACCCCTCTGCATGCTGCCGGTCCCACTGCCACAACCCTCGATCCAGCTGGGGCTTAGACATGGAATGAACTCCGTATGCCTAAGCCAACCTACAAAACGAGCATGCGGGTGCTCAGCTGGCCGGAGAGGCAAAATGCACAAGTCGGGGATTGGCCCGGTCCCCCCTACATGTTGCCAATCCTGCTGTTGGTCCTGCTGCCGTAACCCTTGGTCTGATCTGATCTTAGACTGGGAATGAACTCCGTATGCTTAGACTGAGGATGAACTCTGTATGCCTAAGTCAACCCAAGAAATGAGCGTGCGGATGCTTAGCCGGCCAGAGAGGCAGGATACGCAAGCCGAGGATCGACTCGGTCCCTTTTGCATGCTACCAATCCCGCTGCGGGTCTTGCTGCCGTAACCTTCGGTCCAGTCCGATCTTAGACTGGGAGTGCACTACGTATGCCTAAGTCAACCCACAAAACGAGCGTGCAGGCACTTAGCCGACCGAAGAGGTGGGATGCACAAGCCATGGATCGATTAAATAGTAGGTGGGTTCAAGCACATCTTCATATTTCTGCTTTGCCAATGCCATTTTTATGGCTTTTAAATCCATACAATGGTCCCCTAAGCCTTCATGTAAAGTTTCGTGGCAAGATGACCCGTTTTCTATTTTTCATGATTTTTGAAACTTTTTACGATTTGCGATTTTTCAAAATGTTTTTAGAAGGAGTTTTGGCCCCAAATTTGGTAGACGTGATCCTTGTTTTTTTTTTGGCACGCACAACAAATTTCAGCTAAAAACTCGAAGTGGAGAAGATTTTGTGACCGTTTGAAAAAATGTCCCCATTTTAGACACTTTAATGGCTACTGGGAGCAAACCTATAAAATCTCAAATGCTCTTTAAGGGGGTGTGAGTTTTCGAGGTTTGATGAGGGATAGGGGGCCAATATATTGGCCAAGTACCAGCACCCATCACACATCATGTGCGCACACCCCCCAACCCCCCCAATCGTCGGAACCCCCAATGCCACCGGTTAGGTTCTCCGGTGATGCTCTGGCGATGGTGCCCCGGGCAAAAAAAATGTGGCACCAGAACATGCCCGAGCCCAACATGTGCACCGTGGCTCAAAATCAAACTTCGACCAAGGCCTCGACTATTAATGGTACATGATGGCGCATGGTGATGGCACATGCATCGACCATCATTGGCACAAGCTGCCCTTTGGTATGGGCACTTGCCTCGATCGCCATCGACATAAGCTGGGCCCTGGTGTGAGCGGTTGCCTTGATCACCATCGGTACATGCCGGCCCTTGGTGCGGGCGATTGCCTCGACCACCATCAGCATAATATGGCCCCTGGTACGGGTGGTTGCATCGAACGCCATCAGCACATGTTGGGCCGTGGTGTGGGCGATCCCCTCGACCACCATCGACACATGTTGAGCCACGGTTGGCCCCGAAAATGAGAGTACGGGCACTAAACTGACCACTAGGGGTGGGATGCGCGAGCTGACCAAGGATCCCACTACTAGTCCCCATCGATTGTTGCCCCAAACACCGTCGATAGCCTCTGGCCCTTGGTTGGTAGAGATCGAGAATGCACTACATATGCCTAAGTCAACCAATGAAATGAGCATGCGGGCTCTCAGTCGGTTGGAGAGCCAGATTGCACAAATCGAGGATCGACCTGATCCCCCTCTGCATGCTACTGATCTCGCTGTGGGTCCCTCGGGCCAGTTGGGGCTTAGACCAAGAAGGAACTTCGTATGCCTAGGTCAACCCACAAAACGAATGTGTGGGTGCTCAACCAGCCAGAGAGGTAGGATGTGCAAGCCGATGAATGACTCGGTCCCCCTCTGCTTGCTGCTGCTGATCCTGCTGCCTGTCTGATCTTAGACTGGGAATGAACACCGTATGCTTAACTGGGAATGAATTCCATATGGCTAAGTCAACCCACGAAACAAGCTTACGGGTGCTGAGTCTGCTGAAAAGGCATAATGCGCAAGCCAGGGATCAGCCTGATCCCCCTCTGCATACTGCCGGTCCTGCTACCACAACCCTCAGTCCAGCTGGGGCTTAGACATGGAATGAACTCCGTATGCCTAAGCTAACCCACAAAACGAACGTGTGGCGCTCAACCGGTCAGAGAGATAGAATGCGGCAAGCCAGGGATCAGCCCGATCCCCCCTACATGCTGCCGATCCTGCTACTAGTCCTACTATCGTAACCCTTGATCTGGTCTGATCTTAGACTGGGAATGAACTTTGTATGCTTAGACTGTGGATGAACTCTGTATGCATAAGTCAACCCATGAAATGAGCATGCGAGCGCTCAGCCAGCCAGAGAGGCAGCATGCGCAAGCCAGGGATCGACCCAGTCCCCTCTATTTGCTACCGATCCCACTGCGGGTCCTGCTGCTACAACCTTCGGTCTGGTCCGATCTTAGACTGGGAGCACACTATGTATGCCTAAGTCAACCCATGAAACGAACGTGCGAGCACTTAGCCGGCTGGAGAGGTGGGATGCGCAAGCAGTGGATCGATCGAGTGGTAGGTGGGTTCAGGCACATCTTCATATTTCTACCATGCCAATGCCATTTTTATGGCTTGTAAATTCATACGATGGTCCCTTAAGCCTTCATGTGAAGTTTCGTGGTAAGACGACCCGTTTTCTATTTTTCACGATTTTTGAAAACTTTTTAAGGTTCAAGACTTTTTAAAATTTTTTTAGAAGGAGTTTTGGGCCCAAATTTGGTAGACGTGATCCTTGTATTTTTATTGGCACGCACAAAAAAATTCAGCTAAAAACTGGAAGTGGAGAAGATTTTGTGACCGTTTGAAAAAAATGTCCCCATTTTAGACACTTTAATGGCTACTGGGAGAAAACCTATAAAATCTCAAATGCTCTTTAAGGGGGTGTGAGTTCTCAAGGTTTGATGAGGGATAGGGGGCCAATATAAGGGCCAAGTACCAGCACCCATCGCCCGTCATGTGCGCACACCCCCTGACCCCCCGAATCGTCGAAACCCCCAATGCTGCCGGTTAGGTTCTCCAACGATGCTCCGGTGATGGTGCCCTGGGTGAAAAAAATGTGGCACCAGTACATGCCCGAGCCCAGCGTGTGCACCGTGGCTCAAAATCAAACTTCGACCAAGGCCTCGACCATCAATGGCACATGATGGCGCACGGTTATGGCTCATGCATCGACTATCATCGGGACAGGCTGCCCTTTGGTACGGGCACTTGCCTCGATCGCCATCGGCACAAGCTGGGCCCTGGTGTGGGCAGTTGCCTTGATCACCATCGGCATATGCTGGCCCTTGGTACGGGTGGCTGCATCGAACTCCATCGGCTCATGCTGGTTTGTGGTACGAGTGGTAACCTCGACCACCATCGGCACATGTCGAGCCTCAGTCGACCCTTGAAATGAGTGTACGGGCACCGAATCAACCGCTGGGGGTGGGATGCATGAGCTGAACAATGAACCCGCTGCTGGTCCCGTCGATATCCTCTGGCCCTTGGTTGGTCGAGATCGGGAATGCACTACGTATGCCTAAGTGAACCCATGAAACGAGCGTGTGGGCGCTCAACTGGTCGGTGAGCCAGAATGCGCAAGCCGAGGATTGGCCTGATCCCCCTCTGCGTGCTATCGATCTTGTTGCAGGTCATTCGATTCGGTTGGGGCTTAGACCAAGAATGAACTTCGTATGCCTAAGTCAACCCACAAAACGAGCGTGTGGGTGCTCAGTCGATCGAAGAGGCAGGATGCGCAAGTCGAGGATCGACCCGATCCCCCTCTGCGTGCTGCTGCCAATCCAGCTGTCGGTCTGATCTTAGACTAAGAATGAACTTCGTATGCTTAGACTGGGAATGAACTCTGTATGCCTAAGTCAACCTATGCAACGAGTGTGCGGGCGCTGAGCCGATCGAAGAGGCATAATGCGTAACCCGGGGATCGGCCCGATCCCCCTCTGTGTGCTGTCAATCCCACTGCCACAGCCCTCGATTTGGCTGGGGCTTGACATGGAATGAACTCCGTATGCCTAAGCCAACCCATGAAATGAGCGTGCGAGCGCTCAGCCAGCTGGAGAGGTAGAATGCGCAAGCCAAAGATCGGTTCGGTCCCCCCTGCGTGCTATCGATCTTGTTGCCGCAACCCTCGATTCGGTCTGATCTTAGACTAGGAATGAACTCCGTATGCTTAGACTAGGGATGAACTCCATATGCCTAAGTCAACCCATGAAACGAGCATACAGGTGCTCAGCCGGCCAGAGACGTAGGATGCACAAGTCAGGGATCGACCCGATCCCTTCTGCATGCTGTCGATCCTGCTGCGGGTCCTGCTGTCATAACCCTCGATCCGATCTAATCTTATACTGGGAGCACACTATGTATGCCTAAGTCAACCCATGAAACGAGCGTGCGGGCACTTAGCCGGCCGGAGAGGCAAGAGGTGCAAGCCATGGATCGATCGAGTGGTAGGTAGGTTCAGGCACATCTTCATATTTCTACCATGCCAATGCCATTTTATGGCTTGTAAATTCATACAATGGTCCCCTAAGCCTTCATGTGAAGTTTCGTGGCAAGACGATTCATTTTCTATTTTTCAAGATTTTGGAAAACTTTTTGCGGTTCAAGATTTTTTAAAATTTTTTTAGAAGGATTTTTGGTCCCAAATTTGGTAGACGTGATCCTTGTATTTTTGTTGGCACAGAAAAAAAAAGTCAGCTAAAAACTTGAAGTGGAGAAGATTTTGTGACTATTTGGAAAAATTGTCCCCATTTCAGACACTTTAATGGCTACTGGGAGCAAACCTATAAAATCTCAAATGCTCTTTAAGGGGGTGTGAGTTCTTGAGGTTTGATGAGGGATAGGGGGCCAATATAAGGGCCAAGTACCAGCACCCATCGCACATCATGTGCGCACACCCCTAGCCCCCTAATCGTCGGAACCCCCAATGTCGTCGGTTAGGTTCTCCGGTGGCTGGTGGCTTGTGCTCCACCTCTCTTTTAGGTGGTAGCTTACTAGGCAGCTTTGCGGGCATCACATCACTAAAGGTCTTCAGCACCTTTAGCACCTCCAAGGGTGACTTGGTCTCTTTCTCCCTTGGCTCATCATATTTCAGGGCTACCAAGAAGGTGTCTTCTTGTCTGCTTACCACCTTGGCAAATTGGATGGCTGACACCACCCGTGACCTAACTCCAGACCCTCTCCTCAATGGCACTAGGCATTGGCACCGTGCATCCAAGATGCAAACACAATCGATAAAAGGAAAAAGGAGGGCGTTAATCCAAAAAAGGAAATCCAACCTAATCACAAACTCATAGTCATCAAGGGGTATTACCTCAATGGTCTCTTTGTCTTTTCAGTCTCCAAGCTACAACTCCACTCCCTATGCTACTCCAATGGCTGGAACTTCCTTGGAGTTCATCGTTTTAATGGTACCAGTCCCTTTCTGCACCTTTTGTCTGAGCTTTCGGGCTCCATCACCTGAAATAAAAAGATGTAAGGCACCTGTATCCACCAGTGCGCTCACTTTCTGACCCGCAACCATCAGATCTGTAAACATCAAGCCTTTTGGCTTGAGACTCCCCTTACTCTAAATAGCATTGAGCACCAACGACCCAAGCTTTGCTGCCCCTAACTCTAGCTCCTCGTTAGACTCCTTGTCTACAGCAGCCAACTTGCCCTTCTGTGGGTAATTGCGTGCTATGTGGCTCCCTCCACATTGGTAGCATGCTAGTGGCTCTCGGTCCCCCTCTGCTTTCCACTTGCCTACTGGTGGCTTCTTCTCACCATCTTTGGTTGAATGGTCTCGGTCTTCATCCTTGGACTCCCAATCACGATCCTTCCCTTTGAACTGTTTCTTCCGATCCCTATCTCCCCTGCCCTTACCCTTAGGCTTGGAAGACTTAAAATTGTTCAAAGGCTGGAACTCTATCAAGGCCTTGACAGTAGTCATAGCTTTAGCCAAGTCATGAACTTCCCTCCTTTGTAGCTCATGCATCACCCACGACTTCAGCCCATCAATGAAAGTAAATAAAGAATCCTTTTCGCCTAGATATGAGATCTGTAGCATAAGTTCAGAGAATTTCTGGACATACTCCCTTGTCTCCTTGCTGGCTAAGCCAGTGTAACTTTGCTTGTGCCTCATCATCGACATACTTCGGGTAAAATTGTTCTCTAAACTCCTTTTGGAACTCTACCCAGGCTCCAATCTTGGCACTCCCACGCCTGACATCATCACACCTGCGCCTCTACCACAATAAGGCTACATCAGTGAGATACATAGTAGTGGTGCTTACCTTTATCGCCTTGTCTTGCATGCCCATGGCTTGGAAGTACTACTCCATACCCCAAAGGTTGTTGTCTACTTCCTTGGTCACCCTAGTCCCCTTGAACTCCTTAGGCTTAGTCCCAATGGCAGTCTTGCAAGCAACAAACTCACTGGTAAGCTCTTCCATCTGCTGGAGCATGACCTCCATGCCATCGTGCAAGGTTAGCACTTCAGCCTCTAAGGCCTTATTCTTCTGGGTGATCACATCCATGCCTTTATTGAGAGCAGCTTCCAGCTCACTTTAGATCTCTTCCCCCATAGAGTCTAGTGATGCAATGTGAGTCTCTACTTCCTCAAGCTTTTCCCCTATGTCACCTATGGTCACCTCTACCTTGGCTAGCCTACCGTTCATGGTAGACCAGATATCTCTAGAACTGGCTTTCTTGCCTCTTCCATGCCCATGTTCCTGGGCCTCTGGTTGTTGGCTAGCAACGTTGCTTTAAGATGCCATCTCCTTAATCATGATCTAACCTGCACAACACAAGCACGCAGAATCAAACTTGCTCTGTTACAAACTGTCACGAGCTCCGACCTTAGACTCAGAAACCGTGTAGCTTTAGGCTTGGAATCTCCTCTTTTATGCCTAAGTCAGCCTAAAACACAAGCGTGTGGGCACTAGAACAATAGAAAGGGCTAATTACGTAAGTTAAAGAGAAACAGGATAAGAAGACAGAATTTTGGAAATGCTCTTGTATTCACTGAAACAGAAGTGTTTGAAGGTGTACAAATGAGGGTGGAGTAGCCCTCTATTTATAGTTGAGGCTCCAACTACACTTAATGGAAATATCCCTAGAATAAAGGCTAAAATCAAGGGATTATATAGATTACAATCAATCAAGATGCTAACTTCTGATTTTCAGGGTCAACCAAATCTGCCATGATGCTCCTGCTGATCCTGCTTGCTTCCAGAAGCTTTCCTTGCATGTCCAGCACCATGGGCCCTTTTGGATGTGGTGCGGGTAGCTTGTATGCCAGGCCTTGGTCTCACAAGCTGGCCTGCAAGTTGGGTGGGTGTTCTGAACTTGTTTGCTAGGCTTTGCGCACAGATACCTGCCAGCATGCCTAGTCTACGGGCCTCAACCTCTGGCTCACCTACTGGTGCGCCTGATGTGCCTGGCATGCCTGCCCAGGGCGTGACAATGGCACATGCATTGACCATCATCGGCACAGGCTACCCTTTGGTACGGGCACTTGCCTCGAATGCCATCAACACAAGCTAGGCCCTGGTGCGGGCGGTTACCTCGAACACCATCGGCACAAGCTGGGCCATGGTGGGGGCAGTTGCCTCAACCATCATTGATACATACCGAGCCCCGGTCGGCCCCCGAATGAGTGTGCGGGCATCGAACCGACTGCTAGGGGTGGGATGCGCGAGCCGACCAAGGATCCCGCTGCTGGTCCCCCTCGGTTGTTGCCCCAAATGTCGTCGATAGCCTCTGGCCCTTGGTTGGTCGAGATTGAGAATGCACTACGTATGCCTAAGTCAAGCCACGAAATGAGCGTGCAGGTGCTCAGTTGGTCGGAGAGCCAGAATGTGTAAGCCCAGGATCGACCCGATACCCCTCTGGTGCTATCGATCCCGCTATGGGTCCCTCAGTTCGGTTGGGGCTTAGACCGGGAATGAACTTTGTATGCCTAAGTCAACCCACGAAACGAGTGTGTGGGCGCTCAGTCGATCGGAAAGGCAGGATGCACAAGTCGAGGATCGGCTTGATCCCTATCTGCTTGCTGCTACCGGTTCAATCTTAGACTGAGAATGAACTCCGTATGCTTAGACTGGGAATGAACTCTGTATGCCTAAGTCAACCCACAAAATGAGCGTGCGGGCACTGAGTTAGTCGGAGAGGCATAATACGCAAGCTGGGATCGGCCCAGTCACCCTCTACGCGCTGTCGATCGCGCTGCCACAACCATCGGTCCGACTGGGGCTTAGACATTGAATGAACTTCGTATGCCTAAGCCAACCCATGAAACAAGTGTACGGGCGTTCAGCTTACCGGAGAGGTAGAATGCACAAGTCGGGCACTTGCCCTTTGGTACGAGAACCTGCCTCGACCGCCATCGGCACAAGTTGGGCCTTGGTGTGGGTGGTTGCCTCGACCACCATTGGCACAAGATGGCCCCTGGTGCGAGTGGTTGCATCGAACACCATCTGCAAATGCTGGACCGTAGTGCTGGCTGTTGCCTCGACCACCATCGGTAGATGTCGAGCCCCGATCGACCCTCAAAACAAGCATACGAGCACCGAACTGGCCATTAGGGGTGGGATGCCTGAGCCGACCAAGGATCTCGCTGTTGGTCACCCTCGGTTGTTGCCCCAAGCACCGTCGATAGCCTCTGGCCATTGGTTTGTCAAGACCGGGAATGCACTACATATGCCTAAGTCAACCCATTAAACGAGCGTATGTGCACTCAGTCGGCCGAAGATGCATAATGCGCAAGCCAGGGATTGGCCCGATCCCCCTCTGCATCCTGTCTGTCCCGCTGCCACAACCCTCGATCTGGCTGGGGCTTAGAAATGGAATGAACTCCGTATGCCTAAGCCAACCCATGAAACAAGCGTACGGGCGCTCAGTCGACCGGAGAGGCAGAATGCGTAAGCCGAGGATCAACCCGGTCTGCCCTGTGTGCTGTCGATCCTGCTGCTGGTCCTGCTGTCGCAACCCTCGGTCCGATCTGATCTTAGATTGGGAATGAACTTTGTATGCTTAGACTGGGGATGAACTCCGTATGCCTAAGTCAACCCACGAAACGAGTGTGCGAGGGCTCAACCAGCCAGAGAGGTAGGATGCGAAAGTCGGGGATCGACCCAGTCCCTTCTGCGTGCTGTCGATCCCGCTACGGGTCCTACTACCGCAACCTTTGGTCTGATCTAATCTTAGACTGGGAGCGCACTACGTATGCCTAAGTCAACCCACGAAACGAGCGTACCGGCACTTAGCCGGTCGGAGAGACGAGATGCGCAAGCCGTGGATATTTTGAGTGGTAGGTGGGTTAAGGCACATCTGCATATTTCTACCATGCCAATGCCATTTTTATGGCTTGTAAATTCATACAATGGTCCCCTAAGCCTTCATGTGAAGTTTCGTGGCAAGACGACCCGTTTTCTATTTTTCATGATTTTCGAAACTTTTTCCGGTTCGACCCAGTCCCTTCTGCGTGCTGTCGATCCCGCTACGGGTCCTACTACCGCAACCTTTGGTCCGATCTAATCTTAGACTGGGAGCGCACTACGTATGCCTAAGTCAACCCACGAAACGAGCGTGCGGGCACTTAGCCGACCAGAGAGGCGGGATGCACAAGCCGTGGATCGATCGAGTGGTAGGTGGGTTCAGGCACATCTTCATATTTCTGCCAAGCCAATGCCATTTTTATGGCTTGTAAATTCATACAATGGTCCCCTAAGCCTTCATGTGAAGTTTCGTGGCAAGACGACCCGTTTTCTATTTTTCATGATTTTCGAAACTTTTTCCGGTTTGAGATTTTTTAAAATTTTTTTAGAAAGAGTTTTGGCCCCAAATTTGGTAGACATGATCCTTGTATTTTTGTTGGCACGCACAAAGAAATTCAACTAAAAACTTGAAGTGGAGAAGATTTTGTGACCGTTTGAAAAAAATGTCCCCATTTCAGACACTTTAATGGCTACTAGGAGCAAACCTATAAAATCTCAAATGCTCTTTAAGGGGGTGTGACTTCTCGAGGTTTGATGAGGGATAGGGGGCCAATATAAGAGCCAAGTACCAGCACCCATCACACATCATGTGCGCACACCCCCCGACCCCCCAATCACCAATACACCCAATGCCACCGGTTACGTTCTCCGGTGATGCTCCGGTGATGGTGCCCCAAGTGAAAAAAAAGTGGCACCAGCACAGGCCCGAGCCCAGCATGTGCACCGTGGCTCAAAATCAAACTTCGACCAAGGCCTCGACCATCAATGGCACATGATAGTGCATACTCATGGCACATGCATCGACCATCATCAGCACAGGCTGCCCTTTGGTACGGGCACTTGCCTCGACCGCCATCGGCACAAGCTGGGCTCTGGTGCGAGCGGTTGCCTCTACCACCATCGGCACAAGATGGCCCCTAGTGTGGGCGGTTACATCGAACACCATCGGCACATGCTGGGCCGTGGTGCGGGCGGTTGCCTCGACCACCATTGACACATGTCGAGCCTCGGTTGACCCCTGAAACAAGTGTACGAGCACCGAACCGACCGCTGGGGGTGGGATGTGCGAGTTGACCAAGGATCCCGCTACTGGTCCCCCTTGGTTGTTGCCTCAAACGCCGTTAATAGCCTCTGGCCCTTGGTCGGTTGAGATCGGGAATGCACTACGTATGCCTAAGTCAACCCATGAAACAAGTGCACGGGCGCTCAACCGGTCGGAGAGCCAGAATGCACAAGCTAAGGATCAACCCAGTCCCCTTCTGCATGCTGTCGATCCCACTGTGGGTCCCTCAGTCCGGTTGGGGCTTAGATCGAGAATGAACTTTGTATGCCTAAGTCAACTCACGAAACGAGCGTACAGGTGCTCAGTCGGCTAGAGAGGTAGGATGCGCAAGTCAAGGATCGGCCCGATCCCCTTCTGCGTGCTGTTGTCGATCCCACTGCCAGTCCGATCTTAGACTGGGAATGAACTCTGCGTGCTTAGACTGGGAATGAACTTCGTATGCCTAAGTCATCCCACGAAACGAGTGTGCGGGCGCTGAGTCGACTGGAGAGGCATAATGCACGAGTCGGGGATCGACCCGATCCCCCTCTGCATGCTATCGGTCCCGCTGCCACAACCCTTGGTCCGGCTGGGGGTTAGACATGGAATGAACTCTGTATGTCTAAGCCAACCCTCGAAACGAGCGTGCAGCTGCTCAGTCGGCTGGAGAGGCAGAATGCGCAAGCCGGGGATTAGCCCGATCCCCCCTTACGTGCTGTCGATCTTGCTGCTGGTCCTGCTACTGTAACCCTCAGTCCGGTCTGATCTTAGACTGGGAATGAACTCTGTATGCTTAAACTAGGGATGAACTCCGTATGCCTAAGTCAACCCACGAAATGAGCGTGCGGGCGCTCACCCAGCGAGAGAGGCAGGATGCGTAAGTCGGGGATCGACCCGATCCCCTCTACGTGCTGTCGATCCCACTGTAGGTCCGACTACGACAACCCTCGGTCTGATCCGATCTTAGATTGGGAGCGCACTACGTATGCCTAAGTCAACCCACGAAACGAGCGTACGGGCACTTAGCCGGTCGGAGAGGCGAGATGCGCAAGCCGTGGATTGATCGAGTGGTAGGTGGGTTCAGGTACATCTTCATATTTCTGTTATGCCAATGCCATTTTTATGGCTTGTAAATTCATGCAATGGTCCCCTAAGCCTTCATGTGAAGTTTCGTGGCAAGACGACCCATTTTCTATTTTTCATGATTTTTGAAACTTTTTACGGTTCGAGATTTTTTAAAATTTTTTTAGAAGGAGTTTTGGCCCCAAACTTACTAGACGTGATCCTTGTATTTTTGTTGGCATGCAAAAAACAATTCAGCTAAAAACTCAAAGTGGAGAAGATTTTGTGACCGTTTGAAAAAAATGTCCCCATTTCAGACACTTTAATGGCTATTGGGAGCAAACCTATAAAATCTCAAATGCTTTTTAAGGGCTGGTGAGTTCTTGAGGTTTGATGAGGGATAGGGGGCCAATATAAGGGCCAAGTACCAGCACCCATCACACATCATGTGCGCACACCCCCCCGCCCCCCCAATCATCGAAACCCTCAATGCCGTCGGTTAGATTCTCCGACGATGCTCCGACGTTAGTACCCCGGGCAAAAAAATTGTGGCGCCAGCACATGCCTAAGCCCAGCATGTGCACCGTGGCTCAAAATTGAACTTCGGCCAAGGCCTCGACCATCAATGGCACATGATGGCATATGGTGATGGCACATGCATCGACCACCATCGGCACAAGCTACCTTTGGTATGGGCACTTGCCTCGATTGCCATCAGCACAAGCTGGGCTCTGGTAAGGGCGGTTGCTTCGATCACCATCGGTACATGCCGCCCTTTGCTACAGGCGATTGCCTCGACCACCACCGGCATAAGATGACCACTGGTGCGGGCGGTTGCATCGAACACCATTGGCACATGCTGGGTCGTGGTGCGGGCGGTTACCTCGACCACCATTGGCATATGTTGAGCCCCAGTTGGCCCTCGAAACAAGCATACGAGCACCAAACCGACCTTTAGGGGTGGGATGTACGAGCTGACCAAGGATCCCACTGCTGGTCCCCTTCGATTGTTGCCCCAAACACTATCGATAGCCTCTGGCCCTTGGTTGGTCGAGATCGGGAATACACTACGTATGCCTAAGTCAACCAATGAAACGACCGTGCAGGCGCTCAGCCGACCGGAGAGCCAAAATGTGCAAGCCGAAGATCGACCCGGTCCCCCTCTACGTGTGCTCTCGGTTCGATCTTAGACTGGGAATGAACTTCGTATGCTTAGACTGGGAATGAACTTCGTACGCCTAAGTCAACCTATGAAACGAACGTGCGGGCACTGAGCCGATCAGAGAGGCATAATGCGCAAGCCAAGGACCGGCCCGATCCCCCTCTACGTGCTGTCGGTCCCGCTGCCACAACCCTCATTTCGGCTGGGGCTTAAACATGGAATGAACTCCGTATGCCTAAGTCAACCCACGAAACGAGAGTGCGGGTGCTCAGCTGACCGAAGAGGCAGGATACGCAACTGAGGTTCTGCCCGGTCCCCCTCACTGTGCTGCTGCCAGTCCGATCTTAGACTGGGAATGAACTCCATATGCTTAGACTGGTATGAACTCCATATTCTTAAGTCAACCCACGAAACGAGTGTGCGGGCGTTGAGCCGACCGGAGAGGCATAATGCGTAAACCGAGGATCAGCCCGGTCCCCCTCTCCATGCTGCCGGTCCTGCTGCCACAACCCTCGGTCTGGCTAGGGCTTAAATATGGAATGAACTCTGTTTGCCTAAGCCAACCCACGAAACGAGCGTGCGGTCGCTCAGTCGGTCAGAGAGGCAGAATGCGCAAGCCGAGGATCGACCCGATCCCCCCTACGTGCTACCAATCCTGCTACTGGTCCTGCTGTCGCAACCCTCGATCCGATCTGATCTTAGACTAGGAATGCACTCCGTATGCTTAGACTGGGGATGAACTCCATATGCCTAACTCAACCCACGAAATGAGCGTATGGGCGCTCAGCCGGCCAGAGAGGCAGGATGCACAAGCTGGGGATTGACCTGTTCCCCTCTGCATGTTGTCGATCCCGTTGCAGCTCCTGCTATCGTAACACTCGATCGAGTCTGATCTTAGGCTGGTAGTGCACAACGTATGCCTAAGTCAACCCACAAAACGAGCGTGCGGGCACTTAGCCGACCGGAGAGGTGAGATGCGCAAACCGTGGATCGATCGAGTGGTAGGTGGGTTTAGGCACATCTTCATATTTCTATCATGCCAATGCCATTTTTATGGCTTGTAAATTCATACAATGGTCCCCTAAGCCTTCATGTGAAGTTTCATAGCAAGACAACCCGATTTCTATTTTTCATGATTTTTGAAACTTTTTACGGTTCAGGATTTTTTTAAATTTTTTTAGAAGGAGTTTTGGCCAAAATTTTGGTAGACGTGATTGTTGTATTTTTGTTGGCACGCATAAACAAATTCAGCTAAAAACTCGAAGTGGAGAAGATTTCGTGACTGTTCAAAAAAATGTCCCCATTTCAGACACTTTAATGGCTACTGGGAGCAAACCTATAAAATCTCGAATGCTCTTTAAGGGGGTGTGAGTTCTCGAGGTTTGATGAGGGATAGTGGGCCAATATAAGGGCCAAGTACTAGCACCCATCGCACATCATGTGCGCACAACCCCCAGCCCCTCCAATCCCTGAAACCCCTAATGTCGTCGGTTAGGTTCTCAGGCAATGCTCCGTCGATGGTGCCCCGAGAGAAAAAAATGTGGCACCAGCACAGGCCCGAGCCCAGCATGTGCACCATGGCTCAAAATCAAAATTTGGCCAAGGCCTCGACCATCAATGGCACATGATGGCGCATGGTGATGGCACATGCATCGACCATCATCGGCACAAGTTGCCCTTTGGTACAGGCACTTGCCTCGATCGCCATTGACACAAGCTGGCCCTGGTGCGGGCGGTTGCCTCGACCACCATCAGCACAAGATGGCCCCTGGTGCGGGCAGTTGCATCGAACACCATTGGCACATGCTGAGCCGTGGTGCGGGCGGTTGCTTCGACCACCATCGACACATGCCGAGCCCCGATCGACCCTCAAAAAGAGCGTGCAAGCACCAAACTGACTGCTGGGGGTGGGATGCATGAACCGACCAAGGAGCCCGCAGCTGGTCCCCCTCGATTGTTACCCCAAAGGTCATCGATAGCCTCTGGCCCTTGGTTGGTCGAGATCGGGAATGCACTACGTATGCCTAAGTCAACCCATGAAATGAGCGTACGGGCGCTCAGCCGGTCGGAGAGCCAAAATGTGCAAGCTGAGGATCGACTCGATCCCCCTCTGCGTGCTGCCGATCCAGCTACAGGTCCCTCTATCCGATTGGGGCTTAGACCAGGAATGAACTCCGTATGTCTAAGTCAACCCACAAAATGATCGTGCGGGCAGTCTGCCAGTCGGAGAGGCAGGATGCGTAAGCCGAGGATCGGCCCGGTCCACCTTTATGTGTTGCTGTCGATTCCGTTGCCAATCTGATCTTAGACTGGGAATGAACTCTATATAATTAGACTGGGAATGAACTCTGTATGCCTAAGTCAACCCACGAAACGAGCGTGTGGGTGTTGAGCCGACCGGAGAGGCATAATGCGCAAGCCAAGGATCGGGCCTGTCCCCTTCTGCGTACTGTCGATCCTGCTGCCAAAACCCTCAGTCTGGCTGGGGCTTAAACTTGGAATGAACTTCGTATGCCTAAACCAACCCATAAAACGAGCATGCAGGCATTCAGCTAGCCGAAGAGGCAGAATGTGCAAGTCGGGGATCGGTCCGGGCCCCCCTACGTACTGTCGATCTTTCAGATAGTCCTGCTGTCACAATCCTCGATCATGTTCGATCTTAGATTGGGAATGAACTCCGTATGCTAAGACTAGGGATGAACTCCGTATGCCTCAGTCAACCCATGAAACGAGCGTGTGGGAGCTCAGCTAGCCAGAGAGGTAGGATGCGCAAGCCAGGGATCGACTCGGTCCCCTCTGCGTGCTGTCGATCTCGCTGTGGGTCCTGCTATCACCACCCTTGGTCCGGTCCAATCTTAGACTGGGAGCGCACTACGTATGCCTAAGTCAACCCACGAAACGAGCGTGCGGGCACATAGCCAACCGGAGAGGTGGGATGCGCAAGCTGTGGATCAATCAAGTGGTAGGTGGGTTCAGACACATCTTCATATTTCTGCCATGCCAATGCCATTTTTATGGCTTGTAAATTCATACAATGGTCCCCTAAGCCTTCATGTGAAGTTTCGTGCCAAGACGACCCGTTTTCTATTTTTCACGATTTTTGAAACTTTTTGCGGTTCAAGATTTTTTAAAATTTTTTTAGAAGGATTTTTGGCACCAAATTTGGTAGACATGATCCTTGTATTTTTCTTGGCATGTACAAAAAACTTCAGCTAAAAACTCGAAGTGGAGAAGATTTTGTGACTGTTTGAAAAAAATGTCCCCATTTTAGACACTTTAATGGCTACTTGGAGCAAACCTATAAAATCTCAAATGCTTTTTAAGGGGGTGTGAGTTCTTGAGGTTTGATGAGGGATAGGGGGCCAATATAAGGGCCAAGTACCAGCACCCATCACATATCTTGTGCGCACACCCCCCGGCCCCCCAATTGTCAGAACCCCCAAAGTCGTCGGTTAGGTTCTCTGGCGATGCTCCGACGGTGGTGCCCCGGGTGAAAAAAATGTGACACCAGCACATGCTCGAGCCCAGCATGTGCACTGTGGCCCAAAATTGAACTTCGGCCAAGGCCTCGACCATCAATGGCACATGATGGCGCATGGTGATGGCATATGCATCGACAATCATCGGCACAGGTTGCCCTTTAGTACGGGCACTTGCCTCGACCGCCATGGGCATAAGCTAGGCCCTGGTACGGGTGGTTGCCTTGATCACCATTGGCACATGCTGGCCCTTGGTGTGAGTGATTGCCTCGACCACCATCGGCATAAGATGGCCCTTGGTGCGGGCGGTTGCATCGAACACCATCGGCACATGCTGGGCCGTGGTGCGGGCGATTGCCTCGACCACCATCGGCACATGTCGAGCAAGAGTCAGCCCCCAAAATGAGCATGCGGGCATCGAACCAACTGTTGGGGGTGGGATGTATGAGTTGACCAAGGATCCCGTTGCTGGTCCCCCTCAGTTGTTGCCCTAAATGTCGTCGATAACCTCTAGCCCTTGGTTGGTTGAGACCGGGAATGCACTACGTATGCCTAAGTCAACCCATGAAATGAGCGTGCAGGTGCTCAGCTGGCTGGAGAGCCAGAATGTGCAAGTCGAGGATCGGTGTGGTCCCCCTTACGTGCTGCTGCCGGTCCAATCTTAGACTGTGAATGAACTTCGTATGCTTAGACTAGGAATTACCTCCATATGCCTAAGCCAATCAACGAAACGAGTGTGTGGGCTCTCAGTCGATCGGAGAGGCAGAATGCGTAAGTCGGGTATCAGCCCGGTCCCCTCTTACGTGCTACCGATCTTGCTACTGGTCCTGCTACCACAACTCTCAGTCCGATCCGACCTTAGACTGGGAATGAACTCCGTATGCTTAGACTAGGGATGAACTCCATATGCCTAAGTCAACCCATGAAATGAGCGCGCAGGTGCTCAACCGGCCAGAGAGGTAGGATACGTAAGCCAGAGACCGACCCGATCCCCTCTGCGTGCTACCGATCTCGTTGCAGGTCATGCTACCGCAACCTTTGATCCGGTCTGATCTTAGACTGAGAGTGCACTACGTATGCCTAAGTCAACCCATGAAACGAGTGTGCGGGCACTTAGCAGGCCGGAGAGGTGGGTTGCGCAAGCCGTGGATCGATCGAGTGGTAGGTGGGTTCAGGAACATCTTCATATTTCTCCCATGCCAATGCCATTTTTATGGCTTGTAAATTCATCCAATGGTCCCCTAAGTCTTCATGTGAAGTTTCGTGGCAAGACGACCCGTTTTCTATTTTTCACGATTGGCGAACCTTTTTGCGGTTCAGGATTTTTTAAAATTTTTTTAGAAGGAGTTTTGGCCCTAAATTTGGTAGACGTGATCCTTGTATTTTTGTTGGCGTGCACAAACAAATTCAGCTAAAAACTTGAAGTGGAGAAGATTTTGTGACCGTTTGAAAAATATGTCCCCATTTCAGACACTTTAATGGCCACTGGGAGCAAACCTATAAAATCTCAAATGCTCTTTAAGGGGGTGTGAGTTCTCGAGGTTTGAAGAGGGATAGGGGGCCAATATAAGGGCCAAGTACCAGCACCCATCGCACATCATGTGCGTACACCCCCTGGCCCCCAAATCATCGGAACACCCAATGTCACCGGTTAGGTTCTCCGACGATGCTCCGACGATGGTGCCCCAAGCGAAAACAATGTGGCACCAGCACTTGCCCGAGCCCAGCATGTGCACTGTGGCTCAAAATCAAACTTTGACCAAGGCTTCGACCATCAATGGCATATGATGGCACATGGTGATGGCACATGCATCAACCATCATCGGCACAGGCTGCCCTTTGGTACAGGCACTTGCCTTGACCACCGTTGGCACAAGATGGCCCCTGATGCGGGTGGTTGCATCGAACAGCATCGACACATGCTAGGCCATGGTGTAGGCAGTTGCCTTGACTAACATCAGCACATGCCGCTACTGGTCCCTCTCGGTTCTTTCTCCAAACGCCGTCGATAGCCTTTGGCCCTTGGTTGGTCGAGATCGGGAATGCACTATGCATGCCTAAGTCAACCCATGAAATGAGCATGTGAGCTCTCAACCGATCGGAGAGCCAGAATGCACAAGCTGAGGATCGGCCCAGTCCCCCTCTGCGTGCTACCCATCCCACTACGGGTCCCTTGATTTGGTTGGGCCTTATATTGGGAATGAACTTCGTATGCCTAAGTCAACCCACGAAACAAGCGTGAGGGCACTCAACCGATTGGAGACGCATGATGTGCAAGTCGAGGATCGGCCCGGTCACCCTCTACGTGCTACTGCCAGTTTGATCTTAGATTGAGAATGAACTCCGTATGCTTAGACTGGGAATGAACTTCGTATGCCTAACTCAACCCACGAAATGAGCGTACCAGCACTGAGTCAGCCGGGGGGGCAAAATGTGCAAGCCAGGGATTGGCCTGGTCCACCTCTGCATGTTGTCGATCACGCTACCATAACCCTCGTTCCGGCTGGGGCTTAGACATGGAATGAACTCTGTATGCCTAAGCCAACCCATAAAACGAGTGTGCGGGCGCTCAGCCGACCGGAGAGGTAGAATGCGCAAGCCGAGGATCGACCCGATCCCCCTTACGTGCTACCGATCCTACTGTTGCAACCCTCGATCAGGTCTGATCTTAGGCTGGGAATGAACTTCGTATGCTTAGACTGGGGATGAACTCCGTATGCCTAAGTCAACCCACGAAACGAGCGTGCAGGTGCTCAACCAGCCAGAGAGGTAGGATGCACAAGTCGGGGACCGACCTGGTCCCCTCTGCGTGTTGTCGATCCCACTACAGGTCCTGCTAGCACAACCCTCAGTCCGGTCTGATTTTAGACTAGGAGTGCACTACGTATGCCTAAGTCAACCCACGAAACAAGCGTGCCGACACTTAGCTGGTTAGAGAGGCGGGATGCTCAAGCCGTGGATCGATCGAGTGGTTGGTGGGTTCGGGCACATCTTCATATTTCTTCCATGCCAATGCCATTTTTATGGCTTGTAAATTCATACAATGGTCCCTTAACCCTTCATGGGAAGTTTCGTGGCAAGACGACCCGTTTTCTATTTTTCATGATTTTTGAAACTTTTTACGGTCCGAGATTTTTTAAAATTTTTTAGAAAGAGTTTTGGCCCCAAATTTGGTAGACGTGATCCTTGTATTTTTGTTGGCACGCACAAACAAATTCAGCTAAAAACTCGAAGTGGAGAAGATTTTGTGACCATTTGAAAAAAATGTCCCTATTTCAGACACTTTAATGGCTACTAGGAGCAAACCTATAAAATCTCAAATGCTCTTTAAGGGGGTGTGAGTTCTCAAGATTTGATCAGAAATAGGGGGCCAATATAAGGGTAAAGTACCAGCACCCATCGCACATCATGTTCGGACAGCCCCCGCCCCCCCAATCATCGAAACACCCAATGCCGTCGGTTTGGTTCTCCGACGATGCTCTGATGATGCTCCGACGATGGTGCCCCGGGCGAAAAAAATTTGGCACCAGCACATGCCCGAGCCCAGCATGTGCACCGTGGCTCAAAATTGAACTTTGGCCAAGGCCTCGACCATCAATGGCACATGATGGCACATGGTGATGGCACGCGCATCGACCATCATCGGCACAGGCTGCCCTTTGGTACGGGCACTTGCTTCGATCGCCATCGGCACAAGCTGGGCCCTGGTGCGAGCGATTGCCTCGACCACCATTGGCACAAGATGGCCCCTGGTGTGGGCGGTTGCATCGAACACCATCGACACATGCAGGGCTGTGGTGCGAGCGGTTACCTTGACCACCATTAGCACATGCTGAGCCCCAGTCGGCCCCCGAAACGAGCGCTCGGGCACCGAACCAACTGTTGGGGGTGGGATGCGCGAGCCGACCAAGGATCTCGCTACTGGTCCCCCTCGATTGTTGCCCCAAATGCCGTCGATAGCCTCTGGCCCTTAGTTGGTCGAGACCAGGAATGTACTACGTATACCTAAGTCAACCCATGAAACGAGAACGTGTGGGGGCTCAGCTGGCCGGAGAGCCAGAATGCGCAAGCTGAGAATTGACCCGATCCCCCTTTGTGTGCTGTCGATCCCATTGTGGGTCCCTTGGTCCGGTTGGGGCTCAGACCAGGAATGAACTCCGTATGCCTAAGTCAACCCATGAAATGAGCGTGCGGGGGCTCAATCGACCGGAGAGGCAGGATGCGCAAGCCGAGGATCGGCTTGATCCCCTTTTACGTGTTGTTGCCGGTCCAATCTTAGACAGGGAATGAACTCCGTATGCTTACACTGGGAATGAACTCCATATGCCTAAGTCAACCCACGAAATGAGCGTGCGGGCGCTGAGCCGATCGAAGAGGCATAATGCGCAAGTCGGGGATTGGCCCAATCCCCTTCTACGTGCTGTCAATCCTGCTACCACAACCCTCAGTCCGACTGGGGCTTAGACATGGAATGAACTCTGTGTGCCTAAGCCAACCCACAAAACGAGCGTGCGGGCGCTCAGCCTGTTGGAGAGGTAGAATGCAAAAGCCGAGGATCGGCCCGGTCCCCCCTGTGTGCTACCGATCCTGTTGTTAGTCCTACTACCACAACCCTCGATTCGATCCAATCTTAGACTGGGAATGAACTCCGTATGCTTAGACTGGGGATGAACTCCGTATGCCTAAGTCAACCCACGAAACAAGCGTGCGGGCGCTCAATCGACCAGAGAGGCAGAATATGCAAGCCGAGGATCAACCCGGTCCCTTTTGCGTGCTGTCGATCCCACAGCGGGTCTTGCTGCCGTAAACCTCAGTCTGGTCCGATGTTAGACTGGGACCGCACTACGTATACCTAAGTCAACCCACGAAACGAGCATGCGGGCACTAAGCCGACCGGAGAGGCGGGATGCGCAAGCCATAGATCGATTGAGTGGTAGGTGGGTTCAGGAAGATCTTCATATTTCTATTGTGCCAATGCCATTTTTATGGCTTGTAAATTCATATAATGGCCCCTAAGCCTTCATGTGAAGTTTCATGGCAAGACGACCCATTTTTTATTTTTCACGATTTTTGAAACTTTTTGTGGTTCAAGATTTTTTTAAATTTTTTTAGAAGGAGTTTTAGCCCCAAATTTGGTAGACGTGATCCTTGTATTTTTGTTGGCACGCACAAAACAATTCAGCTAAAAACTCGAAGTGGTGAAGATTTTGTGACCGTTTGAAAAAAATGTCCCCATTTCTGACACTTTAATGGCTACTGGGAGCAAACCTATAAAATCTCAAAATGCTCTTTAAGGGGGTGTGATATTTTGTTTTTTGATGAGGGATAGGGGGCCAATATAAGGGTCAAGTACTAGCACCCATCGCGCATCATGCACGCCCCCCCCGGTGCCCTCAATCGTCGAAACCCCCAATGTCGTCGGTTAGGTTCTCTGGCGATGGTGCCTCGGGCTAAAAAAATGTGGCACCAGCACGTGCCCGAGCCCAGCATGTGCACCATGGCTCAAAATCAAACTTCGGCCAATGCCTCGACCATCAATGGCACATGATGGTGCATGGTGATGGCACATGCATCGACCATCATCGGCACAGGGCTGCCCTTTGGTATGGGCACTTGCCGCGACCGCCATTGGCACAAGCTGGGCCTTGGTGCGAGCGGTTGCCTCGACCACTATCGGCACAAGATGGCCCCTGGTGCGGGCGGTTACAACGAACACCATCGGCACATGCTGGGCCGTGATGCGGGCGGTTGCCTCGACCACCATCGGCACATGTCGAGCCCCGAAACGAGCGTGCGAGCACCGAGCCGACCGCTGGGGGTGGGATGCACAAGCCGACCAAGGATCCTGCTGCTGGTTCCCCCCTCGATTGTTGCCCCAAACGCCGTTGATAGCCTCTGGCCCTTGGTTGGTCGAGACCGAGAATGCACAACATATGCCTAAGTCAACCCATGAAGCGAGCGTTCAAGCGCTCAATCGGTAGGAGAGCCAAAATGCACAATCGAGGATCGGCCCGATCCCCCTCTACATGCTGTCAATCCCATTACGGGTGCCTCGGTCCGGTTGGGGCTTAGACCGAGAATGAACTCCGTATGCCTAAGTCAACCCACAAAACGAGCATATGGCCGCTCAGTCGGCCGAAGAGGTAGGATGTGCAAGCCGAGGATCGACCTGGTCCCCCTCTGCATGCTGCTGCCGATCCCGCTGTCGGTCCGATCTTAGACTGGGAATAAACTCCATATGCCTAAGTCAACCCACGAAACGAGCGTGCGGGCACTGAGCCAACCGGAGAGGTATAATGCACAAGTCTGGGATCGACCTGGTCACCCTCTACGTGCTGTCGGTCTCGCTGCCACAACCCTCAGCTCGGTTGGGGTTTAGAGATGGAATAAACTCTGTATGCCTAAGCCAACCCACGAAACGAGCGTGCGGGCTCTCAGCCGACCGGAGAGGCAGAATGCGTAAGCCAACGATCGACCCTGTCCCCTCTGCGTGTTGGCGATCCTGCTACTAGTCCTGCTACCGCAACCCTCAGTCTGGTTTGACCTTACACTGGGAATGAACTCCGTATGCTTAGACTGGGGATGAACTCCATATGCCTAAGTCAACCCACAAAACGAGCATGCGGACGCTCAACCTGCCAGAGAGGCAGGATGCGCAAGTCGGGGATTTACCCGTCCCCTCTGCGTGCTATAGATCTCGCTGCGGGTCCTACTGTCGTAACCCTTAGTTTGGTCTGATCTTAGATTGGGAGCACACTACGTATGCCTAAGTCAACCAACGAAATGAGCGTACGGGCACTTAGTCGACCGAAGAGGCGGGATGCGCAAGCCATGGATCGATCGAGTGGTAGGTGGGTTCAAGCACATCTTCATATTTTTGCTGTGCCAATGCCATTTTTATGGCTTGTAAATTCATACAATGGTCCCTTAAGCCTTCATGTGAAGTTTCGTGGCAAGACGACCCATTTTCTATTTTTCATGATTTTTGAAACTTTTTACGGTTTGGGATTTTTTAAAATTTTTTTAGGAGTTTTGGGCCCAAAACGTGATCCTTGTATTTTTGTTGGCATGCACAAAAAAATTCAGCTAAAAACTTGAAGTGGAGAAGATTTTGTGACCGTTTGAAAAAAATGTCCCTATTTTAGACACTTTAATGGCTACTGGAGCAAACCTATAAAATCTCAAAATGCTCTTTAAGGGGGTGTGAGTTCTTGAAGTTTGATGAGGGATAGGGGGCCAATATAAGGGCCAAGTACCAGCACCCATCACACATCATGTGCGCACACCCACCGACCCCTCCAATCGTCAGAACCCCCAATGCCATCGGTTAGGTTCTCCGATGATGCTTCGGTGATGGTGCCCCGGGCGAAAAAAATGTGGCACCAGCACGTGCCTGAGCCCAGCCATGTGCACCATGGCTCAAAATTGGAACTTTGGCCAGGCCTCAAACCATCAATGGCACATAATGGGTATGGTGATGGCACAGGCATCGACCATCATCGGCACAGGCGTACCTTTGGTATGGGCACTTGCCTCGACCGCCATCGGCACAAGCTGGGCCCTGGTGCGATTGTCAATCACCTCGACATGTGGCCCTTGTCGCGATTGCCTTGACCAACAACGACACAAGATGGCCCCTGGCTGACGGGCGGTTGCATCGAACACCATCGACACACGGGCAGTGGTGGACTTGTCGACACCATCGGACATGTCGGCCCCGACGGAAAATGAGCGTGCGAGCACCGAACTGACCGTAGGGTAGGATGCACCGAGTCGACAAGGATCTCGCTTCTGGTCCCCTCGGTTGTTGCCCCAAATGCCGTCGATAGCTCGGCCTTGGTTGGTCGAGATCGAGAATGCACTAAATATGCCTAAGTCAACCCATGAAACAAGCGTACGGGCGCTCAGCCGGCCGGAGAGCCAGAATGTGCAAGCCAAAGATCAGCTCGGTCCCCCTCTGCGTGTAATGGATTCCGCTATGGGTCCCTCAGTCCATTTGGGGCTTAGAGCGGGAATGAACTCCGCATGCCGAGGATCGGCTCGGTCCCCCTCTGCATGCTACTGCCAATCCCGCTACCGATCCAATCTTAGACTCGGAATGAACTCCGTATGTCTAAGTCCACCCACGGAACGAGCGTGCGGGCGCTGAGCTGGCTGAAGAGGTATAATGCACGAGCCGGCCGGGGATCCGCCCGATCCCCCTCTGCATGTTTTTGGTCCCGCTACCACAACCCTCGGTCCGACTGGGGCTTAGACATGGAATGAACTCCGTATGCCTAAGCCAACCCACGAAATGAGCGTGCGGGAGCTCAGTCGGCTGGAGAGGCAGAGTACGCAAGTCGAGGATCCGTCCGGTCCCCCCTGCATGCTGTCGATCCTGCTGTTGGTCCTACTATCCTAACCCTCAGTCTGGTCCGATCTTAGACTGGGAATGAACTTCGTATGCTTAGACTGGGGATGAACTCCATATGCCTAAGTCAACCCATAAAATGAGCATGCGGTCGCTCAGTCGGCCAGAGAGGCAGGATGTGCAAGCCTGGGTGCTCAGAGCGTGCGTGCTGCTGATTCCGCTGCGGGTCCTGCTATCGCAACCCTTAGTCCAGTCCGATCTTGGCACGTATAAACAAATTCAGCTAAAACCTCGAAGTGGAGAGATTTTGTGACCATTGGAAAAAAATGTCCCCATTTTAGACACTTTAATGGCTACTGGGAGCAAACTTATAAAATCTCAAATGCTCTTTAAGGGGGTGTGAGTTCTCGAGGTTTGATGAGGGATAGGGGGCCAATATAAGGGCCAAGTACCAGCACGCATCGCACATTATGTGCGCACACCCCCCGACCCCCCCAATCGTCGGAACCGCCAATGCCGCCGGTTAGGTTCTACGACGATGCTTCGACGATGGTGCCCCGGGCGAAAAAAATGTGGCACTAGCACATGCCCGAGCCCAGCATGTGCACCGTGGCTCAAAATTGAACTTTGACGAAGGCCTTGACCATCAATGGCTTATGATGGCGCATGGTGATGGCACATGCATCGACCATCATCGGCCCAGGTTACCCTTTCGTAGGGGCACATGCCTCGACCACCATCGACACAAGCTGGGCCCTGATGCAAACGGTTACCTCAACCACAATCGGTACAAGATGGCCCTTGGTAGGGGCAGTTGCATCGAACACCATCGGCACATACTGGGTCGTGGTGGGGGCGGTTGCCTCGATTGCCATCGGCACGTGTCGAGCCCCAGTCGACCCCAGAAACGAGCATGTGACCACCGAACTGATCGCTGGGGGCGGGATGCATGAGCCGACACGGGATCCTGCTGTTGGTCCCCTTCGGTTGTTGCCCTAAACACCATCGATAGCCTCTGGCCCTTGGTTGGTCGAAACCAGGAATGCACTATGCATGCCTAAGTCAACCCATGAAACGAGCATACAGGTGCTCAGCCAGTCGGAGAGCCAGAATGCACAAGCCAAGGATCGGCTCGATCCCTCTCTTCGTCCTACCGATCCTGTTATGGGTCCCTCAATCCGGTTAGGGCTTAGACCGAGAATGAACTCCGTATGCCTAAGTTAACCCACAAAACAAGCATGCAGGTGTCACAAGCTCCGACATTAGACTCAGAAACCATGCGGCCTTAGGCTTGGAATCTCCTTTTTTATGCATAAGTCAGCCTAAAACACAAGTGTATGGGCACTAGAACAATAGGAAGGGCTGATTACACAAGTTAAAGAGAAACGGGATAAGAAGGCAGAATTCTGGAAATGCTCTTGTATTCACTGAAACAGAAGTGTTTGATGGTGTACAAATGAGGGTAGAGCAGCCCTCTATTTATAGTTGAGGCTCCAGCTACACTTAATGGCAATATCCCTACAATAAAGGCTAAAATCAAGGGATTATACAAATTACAATTAATCAAGATGCTAACTCCTGATTTTCAGGGTGAACCAAATCTGCCAGGATGCTCTTGCTAATCCTGCCTGCTTCCAGAAGCTTCTCTTGCGTGTCCAGCACTTTGGGCCCTTCTGGATGTGGTGTGGGCAGCTTGTATGCCAGGCCTTGGTCTCATGGGCTGGCCTACAAATTGGGCAGAAGTTCTGAACTCGTTTGCTAGGCTTTGTGCACAGATACCCGCCAGCACGCCTGGTCTGCGAGCCTCAATCTCTGGCTCGCCTACTGGTGCACCTGATGTGCCTGGCGCACCCACCCAGGGCATGACATTCTCCCCCACCTGATTGCAAAATGCCCTCATTGCATCTTCTACATGGTACTGCCTGATCTGGTCCTCGAACTGCCATAAGTCATCTGCTGGTTCCCAGTTCACCTCACTATCTAGAAGTCCCTTTCAGCACACCAAGTACTCTTGTCTTGGTTGATAGTTCTTTCGTCTCACCTCTCGGTCAGCTATGATGTTGTGGACCTCCTTCTCATATGAGGCCCTTGCTCCTAATGGTGCACGCTTTGACTCTACCCATCCTAGATCTCTCTCATCCTCATGGACCAGCTTTGACCATGCTCACATGCAACACCGAGTGTACCCTTGACTTGGGTGGCATATCCAGCTTGTAGGCAACCTTGCCTACCCTCTTGACTACTCAAAAAGGTCCCCCACACCTCCGGACTAGGCCTTTGTGCAGCCCCCTATCGCACACAATGGGATGCAGCTTCACCAACACCAAGTCTCTAACCTGGAACTGCACGTCTCGCCTATTCTGGTCTGTCCACTTCTTCGACCTTTTGGCCACCTTGTGTAGAAAAACTCTGGCCAAGTCAGTTTGCTCCTGCCATGCCTTGGCAAACTTGTATGCTGCTGGATTCACCCCTGTATAACCTGCAGCAATCGAACTGGGTGTTAGTGGTTGTTGCCCTGTCACAACCTCAAATGGGCTTTGGTTCGTTACCTCGCTCCTTTGCAAGTTGTAGGAAAACTGTGCAATATCTAGCAGCTTTGGCCAGTCCCTTTGTGTGGCACTCACATAGTGCCTGAGGTAGACCTCCAATAGTCCATTCACTCATTCTATCTGCCCATCGGTCTGTGAAAGCATGCTGGTGGAAAAGTTCAAGTCTGACCCCAACAGCTTGAACAACTCAGTCCAAAACTTACCCGTGAAATGCCGATCCCGATCACTAACAATGGTCCTTAGCACTCCCAGTACTTAACCATGTTTCTCAGGAACAATCGAGCTGCCTCCTCGGCTGGGCACTCCTTGGTTGCTGGAATGAAGATTTCATACTTGGAAAACCTGTCCACCACTACCATGATTCTTCCAAACCCTTCTGCTTTGGGTAGACCGATTATAAAGTCCAAAGAAACACTCTCTCATGGTCGCTCTGGCACTGGCGATGGCTACAAGAGACCGCCTGGTTTCTTGAGCTCCATCTTGTCCTGTTGGCACACAAGACAAGTCTTCACATAGGCCTCCACATCATCCTTCATGTGCCACTAGTAGTACCGGCCGTCGATTAGCACCAAGGTACGGCTCACTTCGGGGTGTCCAACCCACCTTGAATCATGGCATTCTTACAAAACTTCTTTGCAGAGCTTCCTATGCTATGGTACAAACAGTCTACTGCCTCTGGTGTACAGCAACCCATCTTGCAACCAAAACCACCTAATCTTACCTTGTTGGGCATCTGCCACTAGGTTCACCCATCCTAGCTTGTACTCCATCTGGAAATCAAATTCTACAAAAAAATCTTGCCATCTCGCCTGCTTGAGGGATAGCTTCTTCTACGTCTGGAAGTAGCTGGTCACCATATTATCCGTCCTCACCACGAACCTCGACCCCAACAAGTAATGGCACTAAGTACGCTAGCAGTGCACCACTGCAGTCACTCTTTCTCTTAGATTGTGTACTTGCGCTCAATCTCGTTCAGCTTCTTGCTCTCAAATGTGACTGGACGTCCCTCCTGCATCAACATGCCCCCTATGGCAAAGTTTGATGCATCTATATGCACCTCATACGGCTTGGCATGGTCTGGCAAGCCCAAGACTGGCTCCTCGATCATAGCCCATTTCAACCTGTCAAAGGCTTCCTGGCACCCTGCACTCCACTCCCATGCTCTCCCTTTCTTGAGCAAGTCAGTCAATGGTGTGGCTATTGCTGAGTGACCTTTGATGAAGCACCTGTAGTAGTTAACCAGCCCAAGGAACGATCTCAACTCAGTGACCTTGGCTGGCAGTTGCCACTCCAGAATGGCGTGTATCATGCCTTCATCCATGCGTATCCTGCCACTTCCCACTATGTGGCCAAGGAACGAGATCTCCTGTTAGGCGAATGAGCACTTCTCCCTCTTGACAAACAGCTTGTGCACCCACAACAGCTCGAACACCTGTCTCAAGTGGTCTACATGCTCCCTCAAAGTCTGGCTGTAGATCACAATGTCATCCAAATAAATCACAACAAACCGATCAAGGAATGACTGAAGTACCTTGTTCACAAGGGTGCAAAATGTTGCTGGGGCATTCGTGAGTCTGAAAGGCATCACCAAGAACTCATACAAACCATACCGAGTGACACATGCTGTCTTTGGCTCATCTCCCTCCACGATCCTGACTTGGTAGTAGCCCGACCTCAAATCCAGCTTCGTGAACCACCTTGTACTCCCAAGTTGATCGAACAAGTCCGCAATGAGTGGGATGGGGTACTTGTTCTTGATGGTCAGCTTGTTTAAAGCCCGGTAGTCTATGTATAGCCGCAACAACCCATCATGCTTGCGTTAGAATAGAATCGGTGCACCATAGGGTGCTTTTGATGGCCTGATGAAGCCAACATCAACTAACTCATTGAGCTGCTTCCTTAACTCCTCCAACTCTGGTGGAGACATTCAGTAAGGGGCTCTGGCTGGTGGCTTGGCCTCGAACACCAGCTCGATCTTGTGGTCCACCTCCCTCTTAGGTGGTAGCTTGCTAGGAAGCTTTACGGGCATCACATCACTAAAGGTCTTCAACACCCTTGGCACCTCCAAGGGTGACTCGATCTCCTTCTCCCTTGGCTCATCATATTTCAGGGCTGCCAAAGAGGTCTCTTCTTGTCTGCTTACCGCCTTGGCAAATTGGATGGCTGACACCACCCGTGACCCAACTCCAGCCCCTCTCCTTAATGGCACTAGGCATTGGCACCGTGCATCCAAGATGCAAACACAATCGACAAAAGGCACAAGGAGGGCATTAATCAGAACAAGGAAATCCAACCCAATCACAAACTCATAGTCATCAAAGGGTATTACCTCAATGGTCTCCTTGCCTTTCCAGTCTCTAAGCTGTAACTCCACTCCCTGTGCTACTCTAATGGTTGGAACTTCTTTGGAGTTCACCATTTTAATGGTACCAATCCCTTTCTGCACCTTTAGTCTGAGCTTTCGAGCTCCATCACCTGAAATAAAAAGATGTGAGGCACTTGTGTCCACCAATGCACTCACCTTCTGACCTGCAACCATTAGATCCATAAACATCAAGCCCTTTGGCTTGCGGCTCCCCTTACTCTGGATAGCATTGAGCACCAATGACCTAAGCTTTACTACCCCTGACTCTGGCTCCTTGTTAGACTCTTTGTCTACAGCAGCCAGCTTGCCCTTCTGTGGGTAATTGCACGCTATGTGGCTCCCTCCACATAGGTAGCATGCTAGTGGCTCTCGGTCCCTCTTTGTTTTCCACTTGCCTACTGGTGGCTTCTTATCGCCATCCTTGGTTGAACAGTGTCAGTCTCCATCCTTGGACTCCTGGTCATGGTCCTTCCCCTTGGATTGCTTCTTTCGGTCCCTATTGTCCCTACCCTTACCCTTGGGCTTGGAAGACTCGAACTTGTTCAGAGGCTTGAACTCTATCAAGGCCTTGACAGTAGTCATGGCTTTAGCCAAGTCATGAACTCCCCTCCTTTGTAGCTCATGCTTCACCCACGACTTTAGCCAATCCATGAAAGCAAATAAGGCATCCATCTCGCCTAGATCCGAGATCTGTAACATCAGTTTAGAGAATTTTTGGACATACTCCCTTATGTCCCCTTGCTGGCTAAGTCGGCGTAACTTTACCCGTGCCTCATTATCGGCATACTTTGAGTAAAATTGATCTCTGAACTCTTTTTGGAACACTACCCAGGTTCCAATCTTGGCGCTTCCATGCCTGACATCATCACACCTGTGCCTTCACCACAATAAGGCTACATCAGTGAGATACATAGCAGCGGTGCTTACCTTTATCGCCTTATCTTGCATGCCCATGGCATGGAAGTACTGCTCCATACCCCAAAGGTAGTTGTCTAGTTCCTTGGCTGCCCTAGTCCCCTTGAAGTTCTTAGGCTTGGGGACCTCCAATCTGGATTTGGACAGTCCGACAAACATGCCATTCCCAATGGCAGTCTTGCAAGCAATGAACTCACTGGTAAGCTCTTCCATCCGCTGGTGTATGGCCTCCATGCCATCGCACAATGTCAGCACTTCAGCCTCCAAGGCCTTATTCTTCTGAGTGATCACGTCCATACTTTTGTTGAGAGCAGCTTCCAGCTCACTTTGGATCTCCTCCCCTATGGAGTCTAACGATGCAATGTGAGTCTCTACTTCCTCAAGTTTCTCCCCCCATGTCGCCCATGGTCACCTCCACCTTGGGCCAGTCCTACCGTCCATGCTAGACCAGATATCTCTAGAACTGGCTTCTGCCTCTTCCAACGCCTATGTACTTGGGCCTCTGGTGGTCGGCTAGACACGTCACTTTGGGATGCCACTCCTCCAATCACGATCTAACTTGCACAAGCACAAACACGTAGAATTGAACTTTGCTTTGATACCAACTGGTCCACGGACTCTGACCTTAGACTCATAAACCGATGCGGACCTTGTAGACTTGGAATCTCCCTCTTTTTATGTCTAAGGTCAAGCCTAAACACAAGCTGTGCGGGCACTAGAACAATAAGTAAGGGCTGATTACGCAAGTTAAAGAGAAACAAGATAAGAAGTAAATTCTAGAAATGCTCTTGTATTCATAGATAACAGAATTGTTTGATTGGTGTATAAATGAGGGTGGAGCAGCCCTCTATTTATAGTTTAGGCTCTAACTACACTTAATGCAATATTCCCTTAGAATAAAGGCTAAAATCAAGGGATTATACAAATTACAATCAATCAGGATGCAACTCCTGATTTTTCAGGCTTGGAACCAAAATCTGCCAGGATGCTCCTACTGATCCTGCTTGCTTCCAGAACCTTCCTTGTGTGCTATCCAGCACCTTGCTCTTCTGGGATGTGGTGCGGCAACTTGAATGCTAGGCCTAGGTCTCACGGGCTGGCCTGTAAGTTGGACTGGCATTCTGAACTCGTTTGCTAGGCTTTGCACACAGATACCCGCTAGCACGCCTGGTCTGCGGGGCCTTAACCTCTGGCTCCCCTACTGGTGCGCCTGATTTACCTGGCACGCCCGCCCAGGGCATGACACAGGCGCTCAGTCTATCGAAGAGGTAGGATGCGCAAGCTGAGGATCGGCCTGGTCCTCCTCTATGTACTGCTGTCGATCCCACTGCAGGTCCGATCTTAGACTGGGAATGAACTCTGTATGCTTAGACTGGGAATGAACTCCGTATGCCTAAGTCAACCCATGAAATGAGCATGTGGGCGCTGAGTCGATCGAAAAGGCATAATGCGCAAGTCGGGGATGGGCCCGATCCCCCTCTGCGTGCAGTCGATCCCGCTGCCACAACCCTCGGTCCGACTGGGGCTTAGACATGGAATGAACTCCGTATGCCTAAGCCCCACCAGCCAAACGAGCGTGCGGGTGCTTAGTCGGTTGGAGAGGCCGAATGCGCAAGCTGAGGATCGGCTTGATCCCCTTACGTGCTACTGATCCTGCTGCTGGTCCTGCTGCCGGTCTTGCTACCACAACCCTCAGTCCGATTTGATCCTAGACTGGGAATGAACTCCGTATGCTTAGACTGGGGATGAATTCTGTACGCCTAAGTCAACCCACGAAACGAGCTTGCGGGCGCTCAGCCGGCCAGAGAGGTAAGATGCGTAAGCCGGGGATCAACCCGATCCCCTCTATGTGCTGTTGATCCTGCTGCGGGTCTTGCTACCGTAACCCTCGGTTCGGTCCAATCTTAGACTGGGAGCACACTATGTATGCCTAAGTCTACCCACGAAACGAGCGTTCAGGCACTTAGCCAGCCGGAGAGGCGGGATGCACAAGCCGTGGATCGATCAAGTGGTAGGTGGGTTTAGGCACATCTTCATATTTCTACCATGCCAATGCCATTTTTATGGCTTGTAATTTCATACAATGGTCCCCTAAGCCTTCATGTGAAGTTTCGTGGCAAGACGACCCGTTTTCTATTTTTCAGGATTTTGGAAACTTTTTACGGTTTAAGATTTTTTTAATTTTTTTAGGAGTTTTGGCCCCAAATTTGGTAGATGTGATCCTTGTATTTTTGTTGGCATGCACAAAAAAATTCAGCTAAAAACTCGAAGTGGAGATGATTTTGTGACCGTTTGAAAAAAATGTCCCCATTTTAGACAATTTAATGGCTAGTGGGAGCAAACCTATAAAATCTCAAATGCTCTTTAACGGGGTGTGAGTTCTTGAGGTTTGATGCGGGATAGGGGGCCAATATAAGGGCCAAGTACCAGCACCCATCGCACATCATGTGCGCACACCCACCGGCCCCTAAAATCGCCGAAACCCCCAATGCCGCTGGTTAGGTTCTTCGGTGATGCTCCGACGATGGTGCCCCGAGCGAAAAAAAATGTGGCACCAGCACATGCCTGAGCCCAGCATGTGCACCGTGGCTCAAAATCCAACTTTGGCCAAGTCCTCGACCATCAATGGCACATGATGGCGCATGGTGATGGCACATGCATCGACCATCATCGGCACAGGCTGCCTTTTGGTACGGGCACTTGCCTTAACCGCCATCGGCACAAGCTGGGCCCTGGTGCGGGCAGTTGCCTCGATCACCATTGGCACATGTCGCCCCTTGGTGTTGGCGATTGCCTCGACCACCATAGGCACAAGATGACCCCTGGTGCGGGCGGTTGCATCGAACACCATCGACACATGCTGGGCCGTGGTGCGGGTGGTTGCCTCGACCACCATCGACACATGTCGAGCCCCGATCGGCCACCGAAATGAGCGTACAGGTGTTGAACCGACCGCTGGGGGTGGGATGCATGAGCCGAGCAAGGATCCCACTGCTGGTCCTCTTCGGTTGTTGCACCAAACACCGTCGATAGCATCCGACCCTTGGTTGGTCGAGACCGGGAATGCACTACGTATGCCTAAGTCAACCCATGAAATGAATGTACAGGTGCTCAGTCGATCGGAGAGCCAGAATGCATAAGCTGAGGATCAGCTCGATCCCTCTCTGCGTGCTACCGATCCCATTGCGGGTCCCTCAGTCCGGTTGGGGCTTATACTGGGAATGAACTCGATATGCCTAAGTCAACCCACGAAACGAGCATGCGGGTGCCCAACCGGCCAGAGAGGTAGGTTAAGCAAGTCGAGGATCAGCCCGATCCCCTTGTGCGTGCTACTGCCGGTCCGATTTTAGACTGGGAATGAACTCCGTATGCCTAAGTCAACCTATGAAACGAGCATGCGGGTGCTGAGTCGGCTGGAGAGGCATAGTGTGCAAGCCAGAGATTGGCCCGGTCCCTCTCTGCGTGGTGCAGTCCCACTGCCACAACCCTCGGTCCGACTGGGGCTTAGACATAGAATGAACTCTGTATGCCTAAGCCAACCCATGAAATGAGCGTGCGAGCGTTCAGCCGACCAGAGAGGTAGAATGAGCAAGCTGAGGATCAGCCCGGTCCCCCTACATGGTGTCGATCCTACTACTGGTCCTGCTGCTGCAACCCTCGATTCGATCTGATCTTAGACTGGGAATGAACTTCTTATGCTTAAACTGGGGATGAACTCCGTATGCCTAAGTCAACCCACGAAACGAGCGTGCGGGTGCTCAGTCGGCCAGAGAGGCAGGATGCACAAGTCGGAGATCGACCCGATCCCCTCTGCGTGCTGTCGATCCCGCTGTGGGTCCTATTACTGCAACCTTCGGTCCAATCTGATGTTAGACTGGGAGCGCACTACGTATGCCTAAGTCAACCCATGAAACGAGCGTGCGAGCACTTAGCTGGCCGAAGAGGCGAGATGCGCAAGCCGTGGATTGATCGAGTGGTAGGCGGGTTCAAGCACATCTTTATATTTCTGCCATGCCAATGCCATTTTTATGGCTTGTAAATTCATACAATGGTCCCCTAAGCCTCCATGTGAAGTTTCGTGGCAAGACGACCCGTTTTCTATTTTTCACAATTTTTGAAACTTTTTACGGTTTGAGATTTTTTTAAATTTTTTTAGAAGGAGTTTTGGCTCCAAATTTGGTAGATGTGATCCCTGTAATTTTGTTGGCATGCACAAACAAATTTAGCTGAAAACTCAAAGTGGAGAAGATTTTGTGACCATTTGAAAAAAATGTCCCCATTTCAGACACTTTAGTGGCTATTGGGAGCAAACCTATAAAATCTCAAATGCTCTTTAAGGGGTATGAGTTCTCAAGGTTTGATGAGGGATAGGGGGCCAATATAAGGGCCAAGTATCAGTACCCATTGCACATCATCTGCGCATACCCCCCGGCCCCCCAATCGTCGAAACCCCCAATACCGCCGATTAGGTTCTCCGATGATGCTCCGACGATGCTGCCCTGAGTGAAAAAAATATAGCACCAGCACATGCCCGAGCCTAGCATATGCACCGTGGCTCAAAATCAAACTTCAACCAAGGCCTCGACCATCAATGGCACATAATGGCACATGATGATGGCACATGGATCGACAATCATCGGCACAGGTTGCCCTTTGGTACGGGCACTTACCTCGATCGCCATCGGCACAAGCTGGGCCCTGGTGCGACGGTTGCCTCGACCACCATCAGCACAAGATGGCACATGGTGCAGGCAGTTGCATCGAACACCATCGACATATGTTGGGCCGTGGTGCGGGCGGTTGCCTCGACCACCATCGGCACATGTCGAGCCCTAGTCGACCCTCAAAATGAGTGTGCGAGCACCGAACCGACCGTTGGGGGTGGGATACGTGAGTCGGCCAAGGATCCCGCTGTTGGTCCACCTTGATTGTTGTCCCAAACGCCATCGATAGCCTCTGGCCCTTGGTTGGTTGAGATCGGGAATGCACTATGTATGGCTAAGTCAACCCATGACACGAGCGTACCAGTGCTTAGTCGGCTGGAGAGCCAGAACGCGTAAGCCGAGATCGGCTAGTCTCCATCTGCTGTGCTGTCAATCTCGTTGGGTTCTCGCATCCAGTTGTGGGCTTAGCTCCGGGAATGACTTTCTAAGCATAAGTCATTCCATGAACGAGCGTATAAGCTTGATTGATCATGGGCGATAGGCTACCCTTTGGTACGAGCACTTGCCTCGACCGCCATTAGCACAAGCTAGGCCCTGCTGTAGGTGGTTGCCTCAACCACCATCAGTACAAGATGGCCCTTGGTACGGGCGGTTGCATCGAACACCATCGGCACATGATGGGATGTGGCACAGGTAATTGCCTCGACCACCATCAGCACATGTCGAAGGTCAGTCGGCCCTCAAAATGAGCGTATGAGCACCTCTAAATGCTGACGATCCTGCTACGGTTCCCTCGGTCCGGTTGGGGCTTAGACAGAAAATGAACTCTATATGCCTAAGTCAACCCACGAAATGAGCATGCGGGCGCTCAGCTGATCGAAGAGGCAGGATACACAAGTCGAGGATTGGCCCGGTCCCCCTCTGCGTGTTGCTGTCAATCCTGCTGCCGGTCCGATCTTAGACTGGGAATGAACTCCGTATGCTTGATAGGGAATGAACTCCGTATGCCTAAGTCAACACATGAAATGAGCGTACGGGCACTGAACCGACCGAAAAGGCAAAGTGCATAAACCGAGGATCAGCTCGATCCCCCCCTGCGTGCTATCGATCCTACTGCTGGTCCTGTTGCCGCAACCCTTGGTTCAGTCTGATCTTAGACTAGGAATGAACTCCGTATGCTTAGACTGGGGATGAACTCCGTATGCTTAGACTGGGGATGAACTCCGTATGCCTCGACCACAATCGACAAATGCCGAGCCCCGATTAGCCCCCCGAAATGAGTGTCCGAGCATCGAACTGACCGCTAGGGGTAGGATGTGCGAGCCGACCAAGGATCCTGCTACTGGTCCCCCTCGGTTATTGCCCCAAACGTTGGTGATAGCCTCTGGCCTTTGGTTGGTCAAGACCAAAAATTCACTACGTATGCCTAAGTCAACCCATGAAACGAGCGTGCAGGCACTCAATCGGTCGGAGAGCCAGAATGCGCAAGCCGAGGATCGACTCGATCCCCCTCTGTGTGCTACCAATCCCACTACAGGTCTCTTGGTTCGGTTGGGGCTTAGACTAGGAATGAACTCCGTATGCCTAAGTCAACCCACGAAACGAGCGTGCGGGCACTCAGCCGATCGAAAAGGTAGGATGCGCAAGTCGAGGATCGACCCAATCCCCCTCTGCGTGCTGCTGTTAGTCCAATCTTAGACTGGGAATGAACTCCATATGCTTAGACTGGGACTGAACTCCATATGCCTAAGTCAACCCACGAAACGAGCGTGCAGGCACTGAGTCGGTTGGAGAGGCATAATGCATAAGTCGGGGATCGGCTCGGTCCTTCTCCACGAGCTACCAATCCCGCTGCCACAACCCTCGGTCCGGCTAGGGCTTAGACATGGAATGAACTCTGTATGCCTAAGCCAACCCACGAAACGAGCGTGCGGGGCGCTCAGTCGGCCGGAGAGGCAGAATGTGCAAGCCGGGGATCAGCCTGGTCCCCCCTACGTGCTGTCGATCCTGCTACTAGTCCTGCTGCCACAACCCTCGATCTGGTTTGATCTTAGACTGGGAATGAACTCCGTATGCTTAGACTGGGGATGAACTTTATATGCCTAAGTCAACCCATGAAACAAGAGTGTAGGCGCTCAGCTGGCCAGAGACGCAGGATGCATAAGTAGGGGATCGACCCGATCCCCTCTGCGTGCTATTGATCCCGCTGCGGGTCCTATTGTGGCAACCCTCGGTTCGGTCCGATCTTAGATTGGGAGCGCATTATGTATGCCTAAGTCAACCCATGAAACGAGCATGTGGGCACTTAGCCGGTAGAAGAGACGGGATACGCAAGCCGTGGATCGATCGAGTGGTAGGTGGGTTCAGGCACATCTTCATATTTCTACCATGCCAATGCCATTTTTATGGCTTGTAAATTCATACAATGGTCCCCTAAGCCTTCATGTGAAGTTTCGTGGCAAGGCGACCCGTTTTCCTTTTTTTACGATTTTTTAAACTTTTTGCAGTTCGAGATTTTTTAAAATTTTTTTAGAAGGGGTTTTGGCCCCAAATTTGGCAGACGTGATCCTTGTATTTTTTTTGGCAAGCACAAACAAATTCAGCTAAAAACTCTAAACGGAGAAGATTGCGACTGTTTGAAAAAAAGTCCCAATTTCAGACACTTTAATGGCTACTGGGAGAAAACTTATAAAATCTCAAATGCTCTTTAAGGGGGTGTGAGTTCTCAAGGTTTGATGAGGGATAGGGGGCCAACCAAGTACCAGCAACCATTGCACATCATGTGCGCACACCCCCCGGCCCCCCAATTGCCAGAACTCCCAATGTCGCCGGTTAGGTTCTCCGACGATGCTCTGGCGATGGTGCCTCGGGCAAAAAAAATGTGGCACCAGCACATGCCCGAGCCCAGCATGTGCACCGTGGCTCAAAATTGAACATTGCCATGGCCTCGACCATCAATGTCCCATGATGGCGCATGGTGATGGCACATGCATCGACCATTATCGGCATAGGCTACCTTTTGGTACGGGCACTTGCTTCGACCGCCATCGACATAAGATAGGCCCTGGTGCGAGCGGTTGCCTCAACCAACATCAGCGCATGCTGGGTCGTGGTGCGGGCGATTGTCTTGACCACCATCGGTACATGGTGAGCCCCGATCGGCCCTCGAAATGAGCGTGCGAGTACCGAACTGACCGTTGGGGGTGGGATGCATGAGCCGACCAAGGATCCCGCTACTGGTCCCCCTCGGTTGTTACCCCAAACACCATCGATAGGCTCTGGCCCTTGGTTGGTCGAGATCGGGAATGCACTACGTATGCCTAAGTCAACCTATGAAATGAACGTACGGGAGCTCAGCCGACCGAAGAGCTAGAATGTGGAAGTCGAGGATCTACCCGATCCCCATCTGCGTGTTGTCGATCTCGCTACGGTTCCTTCGATCCAGTTGGGGCTTAGACCAAAAATGAACTCCGTATGCCTAAGTCAACCCACGAAACGAGCGTACAAGTGCTCAACCGGCCAGAGGCGGGATGCGTAAGCTGAGGATCGAATCGGTCCCCCTCTGCATGCTGCTATGGATCCCACTGCCGGTCCGATCTTAGACTGGGAATGAGCACCGTATGCTTAGACTATGAATGAACTCCGTATGCCTGAGTGAAACCACGAAACGAGTGTGCGGGCGCTGAGCCGGCCGGAGAGGCATAATGCGCAAGCTGGGGATCGGTTCATTCCCCCTCTACGTGCTGCTGATCCTGCTGCCACAACCCTCGGTCTGGCTGGGGCTTAGACATGGAATGAACTCCGTATGCCTAAGCCAACCCAAGAAACAAGCGTGAGGGCGCTTAGCCGGCTAGAGAGGCAGAATGTGCAAGCCGTGGATCAACCCGGTCCCCCCCTGTGTGCTGCCAATCCTGCTACTGGTCCTACTATCATAACCCTCGGTTTGGTTCGATCTTAGATTGGGAATGAACTCCGTATGCTTAGACTGGGGATGAACTCCGTATGCCTTAGTCAACCCACGAAACGAGCATACGGGCGCACAACCGGCCAGAGAGGGAGGATGTGCAAGCTGAGGATCCACCCGATCCCCTTTGCGTGCTATCGATCCCGTTGTGGGTCCTGTTACAACAACCCTCAGTCCGGTCCGATGTTAGACTGGGAGTGCACTACGTATGCCTAAGTCAACCTATGAAACGAGCATGCGGGCACTTAGCTGGCCGGAGAGGTAGGATGCGTAAGCCGTGGATCGATTGAGTGCTAGGTGGGTTCATGCACATCTTCATATTTCTACCGTGCCAATGCCATTTTTATGGCTTGTAACTTCATATAATGGCCCCCTAAGCTTTCATGTGAAGTTTCGTGGCAGGACGACCCATTTTCTATTTTTCACGATTTTTGAAACTTTTTACGGTTCGAAATTTTTTAAAATTTTTTTAGAAGGAGTTTTGGCCCCAAATTTGGTAGACATGATCCTTGTATTTTTGTTGGCACGCACAAACAAATTCAGCTAAAAACTCGAAGTGGAGAAAATTTTGTGACCGTTTGAAAAAAATGTCCCAATTTCAGACACTTTAATGGCTACTGTGAGCAAACCTATAAAATCTCAAATGCTCTTTAAGGGGGTGTGAGTTCTCGAGGTTTGATGAGGGATAGGGGGCCAATATAAGGGCCAAGTACCAGCACCCATTTGACATCATGTGCGCACACCCCCCGACCCCCCAACCACCGGAACCCCCAATGCCGTCGGTTAGGTTCTCCAGTGATGCTCCGACGATGGTTCCCCGGGGGAAAAGAATGTGGCACCAGCACATGCCCCAGCCCAGCATGTGCACCGTGGCTCAAAATCAAACTTCGGCCAGGGCTTGGACCGTCAATGGCACATGATGGCGCATGGTGATGGCACATGCATCGACCATCAGTGGCACAGGCTACCCTTTGGTACGGGCACTTGCCTCGACCGCCATCGGCACAAGCTGGACCCTGGTGTGGGCGGTTGCCTTGACCACCATAGGCACAAGATGGCCCCTGGTACGAGCGGTTGCATCGAACACCATCGACACATGCTGGGCCATGGTGTGGGTGGTTGCCTCGACCACCATCGGCACATGCTGAGCCCCAAACCCCCCCGAAACGAGTGTGCGGGCACTGAACCGACCATTAGAGGCAGGATGCGCGAGCTTACCAAGGATCCCACTGTTGGTCCCCCTTGGTTGTTGCCCCAAATGCGGTCGATAACCTCTGGCCCTTGGTTGGTTGAGATCGGGAATGCACTACGTATGCCTAAGTCAACCCATGAAACGAGCATGCGGGCGCTCAATCGGTCGGAGGGGCAGGATGCACAAGCTGAGGATCGGTCGGTCCCCCTTTGCATGTTGTTGCCAGTTTGATCTTAGATTGGGAATGAACTCCATATGCTTAGGCTGGGAATGAACTCCGTATACCTAAGTCAACCCATGAAACGAACGTGCGGGCGCTGAGCGGACCAGAGAGGCATAATGCGCAAGCCGGGGATTGGCCCGATCCTCTTCTGCATGCTGTCGGTCCCACTGCCACAACCCTCTATCCAGTTGGGGCTTAGACATGGAATGAACTTCGTATGCCTAAGACAACCCATGAAACGAGCATGCGGGCGGTCAGCCAACCGGAGAGGCAGGATGTGCAAGCCGGGGATTGACCCGGTCCCCCCTGCATGCTACCGATCCTGCTGTTGGTCCTGCTACTGCAACCCTCGGTCCAGTCTGATCTTAGACTATGAATGAACTCCGTATGCTTAGGCTGGGGATGAATTTCGTACGCCTAAGTCAACCCATGAAACGAGCGTGCGGACGCTCAATCGGCCAGAGAGGCAAGATGCGTAAGTCAGGGATCGACCCGGTCCCCTCTACGTGCTGTCTATCCCGCTATGGGTCCGGCTACCGTAACCCTCGATCTGGTCCGATCTTAGACTGGGAGCGAACTACGTATGCCTAAGTCAACCCATGGAACGAGCGTACGGGCGCTTAGCCGGCCGGAGAGGCGGGATGCGTAAGTCGTGGATCGATCGAGTGGTAGGTGGGTTCAGGCACATCTTCATATTTTTGCCATGCCAATGCCATTTTTATGGCTTGTAAATTCATACAATGGTCCCCTAAGCCTTCATGTGAAGTTTCGTGGCAAGACGACCCGTTTTCTATTTTTCATGATTTTTGAAACTTTCTGCGGTTCGAGATTTTTTAAAATTTTCTTAGAAGGAGTTTTGGCCCCAAATTTGGTAGACGTGACCCTTGTATTTTTGTTGGCACGCACAAAAAAATTCAGCTAAAAACTCGAAGTGGAGAAGATTTTCTGACCATTTGAAAAAAAAGTCCCCATTTCAGACACTTTAATGGCTACTGGGAGCAAACCTATAAAATCTCAAATGCTCTTTAAGGGGGTGTGAGTTCTCAAGGTGTGATGAGGGATAGGGGGCCAATATAAGGGCCAAGTGCCAGCACCCATCACACATCATGTGCGCACACCCCCCGACCCCCCAATCGTCGGAACCCCCAATATCACCGATTAGGTTCTCCGGCGATGCTCCAAGGATGGTGCCCCAGGTGAAAAAAATTTGGCACCAGCACAACCCCGAGCCCAGCATGTGCACCGTGGCTCAAAATCAAACTTCGGCCAAGGCCTCGACCATTAATGGCACATGATGACGCATGGTGTTGGCACATGCATCGACCATCATCAGCACAAGCTGCCCTTTGGTACAGGCACTTGCCTCACCGCCAGCGGCACAAGCTGGGCCCTAGTGAGGGTGGTTGCCTCGACAACATCGAAACAAGATGGCCCTGGTGCGGGCGGTTGTATTGAACACCATCGGCACATGCTGGGCCGTGGTGCGGGCGGTTGCCTCCACGACCATCAGCATATGCTGAGCTTCGGTCGACCCCCAAAACGAGTGTGAGAGCACCGAACCAGTCGTTCGGGGTGGGATGCATGAGCCAAGCAAGGATCCCACTGCTGGTCCCCCTCGATTGTTGCCCCAAATGCCATCGATAGCCTCTGGCCCTTGGTTGGTCGAGACTGGGAATGCACTACGTATGCCTAAGTCAACCCATGAAACAAGCGTACAGGCGCTCAGTCGGCCTAAGAGCTAGAATGCGCAAGCCAAGGTTTGGCCCGATCCCCCTCTGTGTGCTACCGATCACGCTGCGGGTCCCTTGGTCTGGTTGGGGCTTAGACCGGGAATGAACTCCGTATGCCTAAGTCAACCCACGAAACGAACGTGTGGGCGCTCAGCCGACCGAAAAGGTAGGATGTGCAAGTTGAAGTTCGGCCTGGTCCCCCTCTGCGTGCTGCTGTCGATCCCACTGTCGGTCTGATCTTAGACTAGGAATGAACTCTATATGCTTAGATTGGAATGAACTCCGTATGCCTAAGTCAACCCACGAAATGACTGTGCGGGCACTGAGCCGACCAAAGAGGCATAATGCGCAAGTCGGGGATCGGCCCGATCCCCCTCAGCGTGCTGTCGATCCTGCTGTTGGTCCTGCTGTAGCAACCTTCGGTCTGGTCTGATCTAAGATTGGGAATGAACTCTGTACGCTTAGATTGGGGATGAGCTCTGTATGCCTAAGTCAACCCACGAAATGAGCGTGCGGGCACTCAGCCGGCCAGAGAGGCAGGATGTGCAAGCTGGGGATCGACCCAGTCCCCCTCTGCGTGCTGCTACTGATCTCGCTACTAGTTCGATCTTAGACTGAGAATGAACTCCGTATGCTAAGAATGGGAATGAACTTTGTATGCCTAAGTCAACCCACGAAATGAGCGTCCAGGCGTTGAGTCGGCCGTAGAGGCATAATGCGCAAGCCGGGTGTCACGGACTAAGCTTTCTCTCAACAAGCAATAGACTGTGCAGCACTTGAATGGGTGCTCCCAACCAAGTCAGCCTTCAATAGATCGATATCTAAACCAATAACCATAAGCCATGGTTAGTCCCAAGCATTCACAATAAGACACAATATATCGAGATCAATCTCAAGCACACACACAAGAAAGCATATTTGCATCGAGAAAAAAAAAGCACATCGAGGCAACAATCGAGACATTCAATCGGGATGAGTTTTATTATAATTGAGAATTATACATCAGGACCTCCCACCATTACCAAGGCCAGGGCAGTAGCCTATGGTGGATGGCCTAGGCTCGCATAGCAACTGGTGAGACAACCCAACACTACGCTGTCGGCTCACCCCCCTAAAGAGCCTTAGAGATTTTAGAGCTATGCTACCAGCAACCATTACAATGTTTGAAATGGGGACACTTTTCCTAGCACAAAGGATCTACCCGGCCATGGCCCTATACGTGGGTGGCTCATGGCAACCTAAGTCCTAGTCATAGCCCTATACAAGGTTGGCTCATAACATCCTCCCCCACCTATTCTATCGACGTCCTTGTCGACTTGCTGGCTTGAAATTCTTTGATCTTCCTTTGAAATCTCTGGAGCTCATGTTTTCTCTCCCATCTAGTTTCTTCTAGTCCTAATCCCTCCCACTTCACTAAGTACTCGTAAACTAGTCTTTGAGATATCTTGGTTTCCCTATCAGCTAAGATCTCTTCGACTCGACGCTCTGAGTATGGCTTCATGGTGATGGCAGCTCTGGTTGGCTCCCTTCGACTAGCATCTGTAAGATCTGCATGGAAGGGTTTCAGGTTGCTAACATGAAATACTGGGTGCACCTTCATCCACTTTGGTGGGTCAATTTTGTAAGAAGCATTCCCCACTTTGGAAAGGACCCTTACTGGACCTTCATATTTGTGCACCAGTCTACGATCTCTCTTTCTCAAGAACCTGGTTTGTTCAGGAACTAGTCGGATAAGAACCAAATCACCAACTTGAAATTGTTGAGCCCTACGACTCTTGTCTACCTATTTCTTCATCCGTTTTGATGCTTTCTCAAGATAGGCTTGTGCAATCTCTGTGTTTTATTTCCACTCCTTACTGAGATTGAAGGCTCTCAGATTCTTTCCTTCATATTGTTCCAAGAAAGTGTAGGGTAGCCTTGGTAATTGTCCGGTGACCACCTCAAATGGGCTCTTATTGGTGGAAGAGCTTTTGTTAGAATTAAAGCAGAGTTAAGCCACATCCAATAATGAAGGCCAGTCTTTCTGATTAGCTTGAACAAAGTGCCTCAAGTATTCCTCTAATAACCTGTTGAACCGTTCCATTTGACCATCGGTTTGAGGGTGATAGCTTGAGGAGATGTTGAGTTGGGACCCCAATATCTTGAAAAGTTCTCTCCAGAAGGACCCCGTGAATCTCGGATCTCGATCGCTGACAATGTTTTGAGAAAGGCCCCAGTATTTGACCACATGTTTGAACAATAATCGAGCTGTGTCTTCTACTGTGCAATACTTGTGAGCAGGAATGAATGTGGTGTACTTAGAGAACCGATCAATACCACCAAAATAGCTCCAAGGTCACCAACCTTGGGTAGGCTCGAAATTAAATCAAGGGAGATGCTTTCCCACAGTTTGGCGGGTACTGGTAGTGGTTTAAGCATGCCTGCAGGTTTCCTCCTTTCAACCCTGTCTTGTTGGCAAATGAGGCAAGTCTTCATATAGTCCATCACATCTTGTCGCATGTGAGGCCAATAGTATCCCTGTTTCAATAACGCCA